>CM042402.1:35966628-35969128 GCA_023634145.1 Thymallus thymallus | reverse complement strand
TCCTAGGTCGCAAATGCATGACCTTATTAGGCTGACCAAGAGTTGGCTGAATGCTGAACCCCTGACGCTCACGGCCCTTGAGAAAGTGGTCATTGATAAGTTTCTACGCTCTCTCCCGTGTGAAGCTAAAAAGTTAGCATGTCAAGCTAACCCACAGAGCGCAGATCAGCTGGTGGAACTCGTGGAAGGACAGCAGGTGGCTTTGGAGGTCCTGCGCAGCGGACCACCACGGAAGGTCGATCCACCCCGCCCAAAGGAGCGAAGAAAAATGGAGGACCATGTCGAAACCCTGACACCTACAGCCCGGACCCCGAGACCACGCCTTTTTCTGAACCACGACAGCAGGAAGTGCTATGAGTGTGGTGAGCCAGGACACATTGCCTGGTCCTGTCCAAACCGTGACGTCTCCATGCCTTCGGCCGCAGCCAGTGAGGGAGCCGCCGGGCGACCCTGCGGGTTACTGATGACATGCTGGGCTGAGGAGAGTAGGCCTTCCCCCGTCACTCCGGTAAGAGCCAATGGGAAGGACACCATGGCGCTGTTGGATTCCGGGAGTATGGTAACCCTGATCCGACCTGACTTGGCCCAACCCTCAAACCGGGTTGACACCGTGGCCATCACATGCATTCACGGTGAGACCAAGAACTACCCTACTACAATCCTCCACCTGCAGACCACAAAGGGACAACACACTGGACCAGTGGGAGTCGTCCCAAACCTACCCGTACCAGTACTTATCGGGAGAGATTGTCCGATGTTCCGCCAATTGTGGTCCAGTATGTACAGCAATGTGGGGAACAGATGGAACCGTAAGGGAGGAAGAAGCAGGAGGAATGGAAGTGGCGAAAGAAAGGGAGGTGCCCGAATGTGTGGGTTCCAGGGAGGGGACCTCCAGGCATCAACAGCGGCCCTTTCGGAGAATGACTCAGAGGAAGCAAGACCGGAGGAAGGTGAGGCAAGTCTGAACGACATGTTCCCAATGGACCACGAGGTGGTCCCAAAGCCAGCCTCTCTAGCGGGCCAGTTCGGCACGGCCCAATTGGAGGATCCCAACCTGGCCAGCGCTCTCCAACAGGTGACGGTGGTGGACGGGAAGCCCATTGAGGGGGTAAGTCAGATCATATACCCTCACTTTTCTATAAAGAAGAACCTGCTGTATCAGGTTGTGAAGGCAAATGATGAATTTAGGGAGCTGTTGCTGGTGCCTCGTCCTTTTGTGCAATCTGTTCTGCAGTTGGCTCACTCTCACCTTCTTGGGGCTCACCTAGGAGTAGAGAAAACCTTAGACCGGATAAAGACCAGATTTTATTGGCCGGGGGTGAAGAGAGCGGTGGAGGATTACTGCCGCAGTTGCCCAGAGTGCCAGCGAGTGGCACCAAAGCCACACTTTCGCAACCCCTTAATTCCATTGCCCATCATTTCAGTCCCATTCAGCAGGATCGCAATGGACCTGGTGGGACCGCTACCCAAGAGCAACCGAGGGCACCAATACATCCTGGTGGTTCTGGATTATGCCACCAGGTATCCAGAAGCCATTCCCCTACGTACCATGGCTACCAAAGGAATTGCACGTGAGTTAGTCATGCTGTTTTCCCGAGTGGGCATCCCAGACGAGATATTAACAGATCAGGGAACTCCGTTTATGTCAAGAATTATGAAGGATCTCTGTAAATTAATGAAAATAACCCAGCTGCGCACCTCAGTGTACCACCCACAGACAGACGGCCTGGTCGAAAGATTCAACCGGACCCTGAAGCAAATGTTAAAGAAGGTGATGGAGGCGGACGGGAGGAATTGGGATCAGCTACTACCTTACCTGATGTTTTCAATCCGAGAAGTACCCCAAGCCTCAACAGGATTCTCTCCCTTTGAACTCTTGTACGGGAGACGACCCCGGGGACTACTGGACCTGGCTAAAGAAGCCTGGGAACAACAGCCGTCGCCCCATCGAACCATGGTGGAACACGTGGAGGACATGAGAGACCGGATGGCAACCCTGTGGCCCCTGGTACGGGAACACATGCAGGAGGCTCAGGAGGCCCAAGCGCGGATATATAACAGAGGGGCACAACAAAGAGACTTCCGACCAGGAGACAAAGTATTGGTGTTGGTCCCCACCTCAGAATGTAAGTTTTTGGCCCAATGGAAGGGTCCATACGAAGTCCTTGAGAAAGTGGGTGAGGTCAATTACAAGGTAAGACAGCCGGGACGTAGGCATTTGACCCAGATTTACCATGTAAATTTGTTAAAGAAATGGAATGCCCGTGATGTCCTCTACTCTGTTCACCCCCCAAAGGCAACCACAGAGACCAAGCCGACGGAGGTGCCCATGGGGGACCAGCTAAGCCAAGCACAAAAGCAAGATCTGACAGAGTTGGTTGGACGGAACCAGGATGTGTTCTCTAGTGAACCAGGACACACCGATCTGGTACAGCACCACATCATCACTGAACCCGGGGAAAGGGTGAAGCTGAGACCATACCGCATACCTGAAGCAAGG
>CM042402.1:35664128-35961628 GCA_023634145.1 Thymallus thymallus | reverse complement strand
ACAATCATCAAGTTTGCCAATGACACAACAGTGGTAGGCCTGATCACGACAATGATGAGACAGCCTATAGGGTGGAGGTCGGAGACCTGACCGTGTGATGCCAGGATAACAACCTCTCTCTCAACGTGATCCAGACAAAGGAGAAGATTGTGGACTACAGGAAAAGGAGGACTGAACACGCCCCCATTCTCATCGACGGGGCTGTAGTGGATCAGCAGAGCTTCAAGTTCCTTGTTGGCCACATCACCAACAAACTTACATGGTCCAAACACACTAAGACAGTTGTGAAGAGCGCATGACAAAGCCTATTCCCCCTCAAGACACTGAAAAGATTTGGCATGGGTCCTCAGATCCTCAAAAGTTTCTACAGCTGCAACATCGAGAGCATCCTGACTGGCTGCATCACCGCCTGGTACGGCAACTGCTCGTCCTCCGACCACAAGGCACTACAGAGGGTAGTGCGTACAGCCCAGTACATCACTGGGGCTAAGCTTCCTGCCATCCAAGACCTCTATACCAGGCGGTGTCAGAGGAAGGCCCTAAAAATTGTCAAAGACTCCAGTCACCCTAGTGTTCTCTCTGCTACCGCACGGCAAGCGGTACCGGAGCGCCATGTCTAGGTCCAAAAGGCTTCTTAACAGCTTCTAGCCCCAAGCCATCAGACTCCTGAACAGCTAATCAAAGGGCTACCCAACCCCTCTTTTACGCTGCTGCTACTCTCTGTTTATTATCTATGCATAGTCACTTTAACTCCACCTACATGTATATATTACCAGCACATTGACTCTGTACCAGTAGCCCTGTATATAGCCTCGCTATTGTTCTTTTACTGCTGCTGTTTAATTATGTTACTTTTATTTTCAATTTTTTTTCTTAACTTCTTAAAGCATTGTTGGATAAAGGCTTGTAGGTAAGCATTTCACTATAATGTCTACACCTGTTGTATTCGGCGCATGTGACAAATCAAATTTGATTTGATGCTACGTTGAATTAGTGACTTGTTTATTTGAGATCACTCAAATAGTAATGACTGTCATTCACTCTCCACTTTAGATCTCTCTTGACACTAATAACAGATGTGTTAAGGTTGATTTTTCTGTGCTGTAAAGCCATGCCCTTGCTGATTCCTGTCCTCTTGGCACACAGAGTGGAGGTTCAGGAGAACTGTGTTCGATGGAAGAAGAGGTTCACCTTTGTGTGTAAAATGAGTGCCAACCCCACTACTGGAGTGCTGGATCCCTCCATCTGTCGGGTGTCTGTGCGGAAGGTAAGTCTGTGTTGACTGATTGGAGACCTCTCTCTTACCAACACACAGCTCTATGCTGTTATCTCTGTGTCTGTGAATATCCGGGGCTACAGCTTCTTGCACGTACCACTGGATTATGTATCTTTCCATGTACTATTCACACCCCTGTTAACTCTCTGTAGCCTCTGTAATCTGACGGTAGATCAGTGCTAAACACATATACTCCACTTCATGCCGGACTGTCAAAGTCCTCAGTAGTAATCTCCCTCTTCCTGCTTTCTCTACAGGAAGTCAAAGGAGGAAAAACGTATTCAAAGGTAAGAGCCTCCTGAGTACCCCACCCTATATCCATAAACACATAGGAGCAATGTACTGTATCCCTGATGTCAACACACAAACACTCCTGTTACTCCATTTAAACATGAACATTAGTCACCCCACTTCTATAAACACAAGCAACAACTTTGGCACTGCTGTATAAGAATATGTAAACTATACGACGTTAGATGGGGAAAGTTTACAGAGTATGCACACTTAAGTTGCCAGTGTTTTCTCACGTTATGCTTCTGGATTTCCTTAAGCTAAATATAACCCCTTTCCTCCTTGGAAGTAGGCTTCCTTAAATACACACATCTCTAAACAGTAGCATCAAGGAAATGAAACCTGTGGAGCCAGGCCCAGAATCTCCTCTTGGATAACCTGAGATTAAAATGAAAAACAGGAAGTGTCTGGAGCATACACGGTCTGTCTCTACATCCAGTCCCTTAGGGCTATAAAACCTACATGTGACTAGATGTACAGTATATGCAGGTTTAAAACTACTGTTCTTAAAGGTAGACTCACTGAGATGACGTTGCCACATGCAGCACCGAATATATTGAGATGAGCAAGATGCAAGACTCCTGTTACTCCATTTAAACATGAACATTAGTCACCCCACCTCCCAGCCCAGGGCAACAAAACTGTGGAGAAATTGAGCCTCACGCTTCAATGCTCTTAGTTTGACCCACATGCTGTTTGCTTTCTTTATACATAATCCTGTGGTTTCTTTATCTATGTCATATCGCTGATTCTATCTTTAATTGAACTGTTGCTCTCCCTCAGCTGGGTTTTACTGACCTAAACATGGCAGAGTTTGCTGGCTCGGGCTCTGCGGTCCGCTGTTGTCTGCTGGAGGGATACGACACCAAGAATACCAGACAAGACAACTCCATACTGAAGGTAAGTGACTGAGCTAGGGTGGGCAGGAGTCAGGACTGTTGACCTTGGGACTTTTTCAGGGATGCGTTTGGTTTGGTTGAACAGAACAACTAAAATATACTGAACAAAAAATATAAACGCGACGTGCAACGATTGCCATGGATGGTCCTGGGACGGCATAAAGCCCACTCATTGAGTTATTGACATAACCTGAAAGGCCGCTCAGCAAGGAAGAAGCCACTGCTCCAACAGTGAAGCACGGGGGTGGCAGCATCATGTTGTGGGGGTGCTTTGCTGCAGGAGGGACTGGTGCACTTCACAAAATAGATGGCATCATGAGGAAGGAAAATTATGTGAATATATTGAAGCAACATCTCAAGATATCAGTCAGGACATTAAAGCTTGGTCGCAAATGGGTCTTCCAAATGGACAATGACCCCAAGCATACTTCCAAAGTTGTGGTAAAATGGCTTAAGGACAACAAAGTCAAGGTATTGGAGTGGCCATCACAAAGCCCTGACCTCAATCCTATAGAAAATGTGTGGGCAGAACTGAAAAAGTGTGTGCGAGCAAGGAGGCCTACAAACCTGACTCAGTTACACCAGTTCTGTCAGGAGGAATGGGCCCAACTTAATTCACCCAACTTATTGTGGGAAGCTTGTGGAAAACAGGGAAGTCTTTGTAAGATTAAATGTCAGGAATTGTGAAAAACTGAGTTTAAATGTATTTGGCTAAGGTGTATGTAAACTTCCGACTTCAACTGTATCTACATAGGCATACAGAGGCCCATTATCAGCAACCACCACTCCTGTGTTCCAATGGCACGTTGTGTTAGCTAATCCAAGTTTATCATCTTAAAAGGCTAATTGATCATTAGAAAACCCTTTTGCAATTATGTTAGCGCAGCTGAAAACTGATTAAAGAAGATATGATATATTGTTGTGACATGAAATAACAGAATTGCACGCAAATATCCTGGATATTGGTGGGGCTCCAGCCCACTTGTCCCACGTGACACATGACCACTGATCACCCAGAGCTGTTGATGCCCTGCACCTCAGCTTAACTTTGATATAGCTACCGCAAACATGACTCGCTCTTCTCTTACTTCTTACATTGTAATAAAAGTTGTCTTTGTCTGGATCTTCTCTGAAGGTGACTATCGGGATGACCCTCCTCTCTGGAGATCCGTGCTTTAAAACGTGAGTGACCCTGATATATGTTCAAATCTCTGATCTGTCCTTCATCATCATACATTTAGTCAATGTGATTCTGTCACCCCTTTTCCCAAAGTATAACGTGTGGACTGACCAGTCATGTTTTTTTCAGCGCCCCCAGCACAGCCAAGTCTATCTCCATCTCAGGCCAGGACCATACCTTGCAGCTAGACTGTAAGGGGGAGGGCACTGGAACCCCTAACCGGCCCCCTTCTCTTGGCCGGTCCATAAAGCCCAGACCCTCTATCATCAGCTCAGGTAAGACATGGCAGAAGGTTCTGATTAAACCTGGTAACAGTGTTCATGATTATCCCATCAACACTAAACCGTTAACCCAGGCCTGGGACACATGAGGGACTAACTAATTGAGGTGTGGTTCTGGTTGATGTCAGGACTTCCAGAGGAGCCAGACCAGACCCAGGTGGCGAGCCCAGGAGAAGTGTTCCAGTCGGGCCACTCTCGCAACTCCAGCTATGCCAGCCAGCTGAGCAGGATCTCAGGTGTGTGTTCCTGTTTACCATTTTCCCCATATTTCTTTGTTACTGTACTTGCACCACTGTCAGTAATGTAAACTCTTGTTCCCCAGGCTACAGTACAGACTCCTGCTCCTCCGGTATGTCTGACCTCACACACAGGAGGAACACCTCCACAGGAAGCAGCACCTCTGGAGTCCTGAGTGTGACCTTAGACTCCACCCCAGAGGGGGAGAGGGACATCTGCCGGCCAGAGAGACCCCCTCGCCCCCCACGGCCCATCCTGCCATCCAACAGACCCCCCAGGCAAGACCTCCCACCCACCAGATGTGTCTGTTTTCACAATCTATGAAACTCTCCAATCCATCAGTGAAACACCACTGTTATTGTTCTTTCTCCCTTGCTGTTGAATGACTGGGTCTTTTCCCTCCACCCTGTGACAGGAGGAAGCAGGATTCTGTGGAGAGCCATCCCTCCCGGGTGAATGACACCCGCATTGATGCTGACGATATCGTTGAAAAGATCGTCCAGAGCCAGAACTTTGGTGACATAAGTAACACTGAAGGTATGAAGCCCCAGCCTCACCCTGCCCTTTCACACGTCCAGCACATTTTTGGGGTCTCTTTTGTACATAACTGCCTCTATCTCTTGGTGTGATTGTTTCCTCTTCAGACAGTAACCTGCGACTGTTTATCAGTAGAGACGGGACCACTTCCCTGAACGGGCTACGGCTTGGAAACAGGTGAGCACACACACACACACACACACACACACACACACACACACACACACATCTTACTCTGCCACTTTCCCTTCTTTCAGGGTGTCCGCCGGTGTCTATGAGCCAGTTGTGATTGAGAGCCATTAGGACTGGTGAAGATGTGAGTTTGAGTCGAGGCCTCTGTGGTGAAGCTTGTGGACTAACTCAAGAAACATATGTTAGTCATCCTGGAGCACCAGCTGAGCTGGTTGCCATGAGAGGAGGACCGTAGCGCACAGTTTTCATGTTAAGTTGTGGGTCTGTTTACCCTATGGGGTCTGAATGATGGTAAACTGTTCAGTTTTTGTCTGGTCATTTTGCACTTTATTTTTTATGTGTTGTTGTACCCCCAGAAGATGTGGCTAAAGTCTGAACTCAGTTCAGCTGTATGTTCCACAAATATTGAGAAATAACAATTGGACAAATGTAATACTGTAAAGAAAATACCCAATACACTTCTTTAGGATGCATTTTTCTCATACATGACCCAAAGCACCAGATAATTTCTGTGATGACGTTGCTAGTCACTATTGGAGGAGAGCTGGTGATGGAGAAGAGGGGAAGTCCTCAGCACTGTCTGACTGCTTTCAGTCCCATTTAGATTGTAGTATTTTGGCGCCCCCTTGTGGAGAAATGGCCTGCTGAGGACTCTGATCTTCATCCATGTGGTAAACAACAAAGTGATAAGAAACTAGGGGTCAGACTTGGCAATACGTATTCAGCAGTGTTTAATTATGGCAGCCGTCTTCAAACATGATCTTATGAAGGATCATCCATCATTGGTTTATGTTTTTCCAACCATGCTGGACTATATTGAGCGCTACAGTGGTTTGGAAGGTTCCCTGTTTTTTTAATAATTACATCCTCTAATAATGTTGAACAATACAGAACAAATTGTTTTTTCCTGCGTATCTCAACGTAAACTGATATAATTTTTCTATCCTATGTGACTAATAGAGCTGTAGTTATGGACTGAATACTTGGAGGTTTGATACACTTGTTCAGAGTTAACGTTTTGCAATGTGCTGATTTAATCTGACCTATCAGTTGTCTGCCTATGAAGGTCTTCAATGAGATTGTATTTATTTCTGTGCGTTATTTACAAAAGATCACTTGTCACATTGGCTTGTATTGAGACCACAGCTGGGTTTACATTGGATGGTCTCAGGTGATGTGTGACGTTCATTGCAAACATCACTTTAGATTTTTTTAGATTTTATTTCAATTTTTCCGTTCTTTCCTGGGTTTGAAAAAGGGGTTTACACACAACCCCAGTGTCCTACACATACATTAACATCTAATCTTGTTAAAAAATTAATTAATCTTAGATGATCATTTTAACAAATGCACATGTATACTAGATTTAAATGTCAAATTAAATTAAAATTTACAGTAATCTTTGTCTATTTTTATGATCCTCAACTTTGTTTGAAATGTTAGTCAGGTTGTTAGTTATGCTGTTCAATGCCGTCCCACTGCTATTAAACACATTCAATAAGAGACAGAAAATCATGTCTCCTGCGTGAATATCAGCCACACCACTGGGAATGTAATCGGTCTCAAGCCCAAGTTTCCCTCAGTGTCATTTCATATGCAGTAGCTTTGTGTTATCTTCCGCTTCCTCATTCACCATTTATACTATCTCCCACGCTTCACAGACTTCCTCATTCACCATTTATACTATCTCCCACGCTTCAGACTTCCTCATTCACCATTTATACTATCTCCCACGCTTCACAGACTTCCTCATTCACCATTTATACTATCTCCCACGCTTCACAGACTTCCTCATTCACCATTTATACTATCTCCCACGCTTCAGACTTCCTCATTCACCATTTATACTATCTCCCACGCTTCAGACTTCCTCATTCACCATTTATACTATCTCCCACGCTTCACAGACTTCCTCATTCACCATTTATACTATCTCCCACGCTTCACAGACTTCCTCATTCACCATTTATACTATCTCCCACGCTTCAGACTTCCTCATTCACCATTTATACTATCTCCCACGCTTCACAGACTTCCTCATTCACCATTTATACTATCTCCCACGCTTCAGACTTCCTCATTCACCATTTATACTATCTCCCACGCTTCACAGACTTCCTCATTCACCATTTATACTATCTCCCACGCTTCACAGACTTCCTCATTCACCATTTATACTATCTCCCACGCTTCAGACTTCCTCATTCACCATTTATACTATCTCCCACGCTTCACAGACTTCCTCATTCACCATTTATACTATCTCCCACGCTTCACAGGGTTCCTTCTCGCAGGGAGATGTATCTTCTCCTCCCACCCTCTCTGCGTTCAGTGAACATGTAACAGAGCATGCACCACAGACTTTCCTCTGGAGCGATCTGCACTCCACTGCCTGTCCTGAACGGTCGCAGAGCACAGGACCCTGTAGGAAGGAAAGGGAAGCAGACAAGGGAGGTTAGAAGGGGCTCTAAAAAGGGCACACAGTAATGTAGCAAGGCACCTGCTGTCACGTGTCTTGATCTAGATCTGGATACAATGTATTTACCCAAGATAAAGTAGGCAGTGGCGCTGAGGGAGAGGATGATGAGGAAGATGGTGCCAGGACCCACGTCCCCCAGGGCACAGGCGTTTGGACAGGCACAGGGACTCTCTACCCAGATCTGTAGGGGAATGTCTCCATCAATGTGTTGGGAGAAGGAAGTGGATTTGTTGGGACTACAGTGGTAGTGTACTACTGTCAGGGGCCGGGTGTTCTCTAGGACTAGAGAAAGGGAAAGCTAATGTCAGTGTTGAGCACTCAGACCACAATAATAATGACAGTTCTGATTTACACTTCTGCTTACCTGAATATGAAACAGACAGTGTCTGCAAGCTGTTGTTGTAATGGAATTCGTTGCCCTCATGTCTCCCATAGTTTATGTAGTGAATGATGTATCTGTTATATCTGTAAAATCTGCTCAGCAAATGAATAATTGGATTAATCTTCGGGGTCCTCTGTAAAGACTTAGGCCTATATCGATGCTTCACAGAATGTAATACTGACCAACACAAAAGACTGACACCACTTTTTTAACGATTTTTTTACAAAAAAAGTACATACCTGACTGTCAAACAGGCAGCCACATCTGTGCAGTCTGTCCCTGCGAGGTCCTCGGGCTCAGAGAACGGTTGACAGGGGCTGAAGGTAAGGAGGATTTCTGCATTTGGTGGTGCATTCTCCGATGACACAGGCTTTAGGTGTCCCAAGAATCCGTCTGAATCCGCCATGGCTGCCAGGTTTATCACTCCCGAGCCGTCCTTCATGATGCATCTACAGTTACTCATTTTTAAACAGCCCGTTTTTCTCCTCTTCAAGTCCGAGGGCGGAGGCGAAGGGTTGGACATGGAGGGAGACGATAAAATGCCACCAAAGCAGATGGATAAAGTAAAGAGAACCATTTGAAACCTCATCTTGACAATGTTGAAGAGTAGACCTCTAGCTAGTTGTCTGTTTAGGAAGGTTCATTAAGGCAGCCATTTGTAATGTAGCAGCATAATGCCACTGACAAACTAATTAGAGCCTGACCGCTGACACATTCCAGGCGGTCCACAAAGCTCCCTTCACACATAAACAACCAATGACACCACACACAAACCCACACTTTAGTTGAGACTTCTCCTGTATTATGTATTATAGCTACACTCATACATTGAATTAGAGAGGACTTGTCACATTTATCCAACACGTGTCTCCATAACGACAATCTAAATACAACTGGTAACATTGCTTTACCTTGTTCTCTGCATTTCTGCCTTTTGTTATTGTTTCATCACAACAAACTATTTAATCTGAACTAGAAAACATTGTGAACTGATGTTAACACAATGTTAAACATTGTGAAATAGTGTTCATACAAGTCACATTGCTTTAAAATTATTGTATTTTCAACTGGTCCCCCAGGAGGAGTACATTCGTTGTATGTATATATGTGTGTGTATGTATGTACATATATATATACAGTATATACATACAGTTGAAGTCGTAAGTTTACATACACCTTAGCCAAATACAGTTTTTCACAATTCCTGACATTAAATCCTAGTAAAGATTCCCTGTCTTAGGTCAGTTAGGATCACCACTTTATTTTAAGAATGTGAAATGTCAGAATAATAGTAGAGAGAATTATTTATTTCAGCTTTTATTTCTTTCATCACATTCCCAGTGGGTCAGAAGTTTACATACACTCAATTAGTATTTGGTAGCATTGCCTTTAAATTGTTTAACTTGGGTCAAAGGTTTCAGGTAGGCTTCCACAAGCTTCCCACAATAAGTTGGGTGAATTTTGGCCCATTCCTCCTGACAGAACTGGTGTAACTGAGTCAGGTCTGTAGGCCTCCTTGCTGGCAAACACTTTTCAGTTCTGCCCACAAATCTTCTATAGGATTGAGGTCAGGGCTTTGTGATGGCCACTCCAATACCTTGACTTTGTTGCCCTATATATATATATATGACTCCTAGCGTATATTTGACATGCTCCTATGAACTTTACATGTTGGTGCTCATGCATCCTTTTACATGGAAATGCCCAAGTCTAGTCAAGGCTTATGAGGCTCCACTCCAAGCCGTTAACGCAGTTATCAAATGTAGGGAATGTGGCATTTCAATAGTCAGTAGCCTGCACGAATCCTAAATCAGCACGTATACTGTAAATTCACTGAAGGTGAAGGCCATTTTAAAACAGGATGCTCCTCTTGATTACCTGGTCGAAGACCAGAAGAGGCGTGGCAGACCCTCCTCTCTGTTCTATGGAAGGGGCAAAAGAGGTGATGGGAAAACAGGAAACAGCTGGAAAGCAGCCTGTCCCAGTGAATGAACCTCCACATCCACTCATTTCACTCATTCTTCCATTAACAAACTATTCTAATAAATGCAACAGTTGGACAATGAATGAAGACACTCAACGTTTTAATCCACTAGATACTGACTGAATTATAACACAGAAAACATTTTACTGTCACAGACAACTAGAGTTCAGGGATTTTGGTGAGAATTCAGATATAACATTTATTATTCACTTATTGTTTCTTAGAATGCACTCATAAATACATATTTGAAAGGTATGTATTTTATATTGTGTCATTTTCTTTTTAGATCTGCCTAATTTGCATAAATACACTGGGTATATTTGCATGTAAGAATAAATTAGCAAAGGGGAGGAACATGGCTGCAACCAGCAGAAAAGTGCTCTGTCTAGGCCTAGCTGCACACACCTGTCCTGTCTAGACTCATTCATTACTGTTGTAACGTTCGGTTGCATTATTCAACAAGAGTGTCAATAGCAGGAAACCCTCTGATACAAAATCAACACACTTGGCTCTAAATTACACCTATCTAGATTACACCCATCTAGATTACACCCATCTAGATTACCCCCATCTAGATTACACCCATCTAGATTACACCCATCTAGATTACACCTTATCTAGATTACACCTATCTAGATTACACTTTATCAAGATTACACTTTATCTAGATTACACCTTATCTAGATTACACCTATCTAGATTACACTTTATCTAGATTACACCTATTTAGATTACACCTATCTACTGTAGGCATCATTTATATTGTTCGCGAGATCAGACTTAATATCACTATAATCCAAGTGTCCATTTTCGGAAGTTGCTTTCATTACAGTGCATCTCATTTGTAAATACTTCAACTGTAATAAATTATATCTTTTTTAAATTCCACAAAACTTAATTTTCTCTTTCCTGTGATGTAAGTGTTGAGATGATGCATTCAATCCCAGACGAAGCTTCAGTGTTCTTATAGATGCAACGGAAAGACAATGTATTCCATTGAGCTCATTTCAGCCATTACTGGGGTGTGATTGACAGGTCATTACATTCCGTGGTCGTAACGTTGACGGGGAAAAACTACAGGCACAAGCAAGAGTATGAAAGAGTCGCAGGAGTAAAATGAAAGTAATCAATTCAGCAAGATTTAAGTGACAAGTGGATTTTGCACCCCTCAAACACAGGAAATAGACAGATCTTCAGGTGGGCGGGGCATGCGTGTTGCTACTTCTCACTATAACCCCTCCCCTCTCCAGGATCAGATCTGTCCTCTGTTAATCAGGAAGGAGTGCCGGCTGTGTGCAGCAGGCGTCTAGGCAGGGAAGAGGGAACCTGAACATTCCCCACCATGTCTGAACCATGCAGCACAGGCCAAATCTTACCCAGTTCAGGAAATGGATCCAATCAGGCCCCACTGCCACATCAAACAACCTGCTCTGCTCACTGCTGCCTATTAAAGCGAGACTCAAACAAAACAGATATGGGTTCTAAAACACAAACACATGCAGGGAGAACAAACGCCTCTTCCTCTGCCAAAACCCTATAGGGGAATGTATGGCTGGCAGCCACTGGGCTGTTTTCCCTTCAACATTAGGCATGAAGAACAGTGGTAATTCAGCGCAGAAAGCAATATACAGTATGTAGCATAGCTCTTAGCAAGACCTACATTAGAAGACCCAGAAATGGGCTGGAGCTTTACTGAGCTTGGAACCCCAGTGTTCCAGAGTCACATTAACAGCATGTGATCCCCCCTGCTTACGGCTTGTGTTACAACCAATAGGACTGAAGCATTTCCACACTAAAGGAGCATGGCCCACTGGTCAAACTCCATGGATTCAGACACAACAACAAAGGGAGTTGTGTGTACTGTACTCTCCAGACCCTGTGACATAACACGACATCTCTGGCAGAGACAGTGGGACCCCCCCAAAAATCAGTCTCTCTTTCTAAGAAGCCCTTGTTTTCTGCATCCCTGACTGCGATCAGAGAAGGATCTACTTTGCAGCTGCTTGTATTCAAGATTCACCATTATAGAGTATAAATTAGTCTCTGCCTAATGTTCTGGTCCAAATGCTGCAGACCAAAGACGATCAGTTAATGAACACAGTGACCCAGTTGGATGAAGAATCAGCAGAACTCACTGAAGTCACCGACCAGTTGAACGATGAGAGAACTCAGGTGATTTCTAAGCAAGCGGAGGAACTCTCATCACTGAACCTCTCGCTCCGTACTCGTGACCTCTGCCTGCTAACCATGCCCGATAAGTACGAGGCTGAACGGAGCAAGTGAGACACTCACGCGTCTGAAATAAGTACTCTAAGCGCCCAAGTGGACTCTGCTATGCAGCAGAATACCACCCTTAGGTACCATCTGGAGGAACTCCAGAACAGTCACATGCTCCAGCGTGACTACCAATCAGAGCAACCCAGCCCACAACCGGAGCTCGGTACTCAGAGGAGTGAAGACGAAAGAAGGTTTTAGACTTTGCATCTTGCAGTTGTCCCTCAGTCTACCCCTCTTGGCCATTCGGCCCAGGGTAATATGGCGCCTCCTCGCCATCAAAGCCAAAGCTTCACTTCTCCTCTTGGCCTTTTGGCCCACAACCCTCCACAGGATGAAGCAGACGCTCCCCACGCACTTGGCAAGGAATGCCTTGACAAACCTGTCAAAAACTTCTGCACCTTTGACCCTGTTCCAGGCCAGCCAAACAATACTGAGACGTTCCTAGCAGACATAGAGGACGCCTTGGATGGCTTCCCAAACGCTACGGGTGATGACAGGCTTTACCTGGTAAAGCGAACGTTGAATATTCACGTGATAAAGTTCATTCGTATCCAACAGCAACACATGCAAACCAACTATTTCAAGACTTGCCACAGCTTTGAAAATAGAATTGAGTGGTTCTGCGACTCGCCGACACGACAGCTCGCTGGCTAAAACTGTCAAACAAGCTTGGAATGAACTTACTATCATCGGATTCGTTCAGCTTACATTGGCCTACTCACTGAAACAAGAATGGAAGAGCTGTTACCATTCAAACAAATGTTTCTGTCAAACGTGTATCCCAACTTCATTACCTACTTGGGCCCTACAGCCCACGTTGGTTTGCCAATCTCAGAACTCAGAGAGCTTGCGACAACAGCTTTTGAGGCATCAAAAGTGCACAGCTCTGAGAGCCTTGACATCCCGGTTCTGAAGTTTGAACAGGAGCACTAACTCCAGTTAGAGGTTGCATTATCAGGTATTGAAGCGTCGTGAGATGACGCACAAGAACAGTTTCTACCATGAAACCCCAATACCAATACCCACCGCGGTCGAAATAACTGTAAAGTACGTCGCCAACGAAACGACTACCGCTACAATCGACCGGATCACTACGTTCCTGCACCACATCCACCCGAAGTGTCAGAACACAACGGTGACAAAGGGTTCAATGACGACCGAAACATATGAGAATAATCTCTAAAAGCTCTGCTAAGAGAAGTAAAGAAGCGTGAAAATTTGTATCAACCAGAGAAGTCACTCTGACTAGATGTGGAATTACCGGACAACAGGTCCGCCAGAATTAACACCCTTAGCAAGGACGTTAACAATCAAATTTCCCCCGCTCTCACTCAAGACCCTATCCAGAGTCTATAGACTCTGATAAAAAGTTTGCGAAAGAAAAGGTTAAAAACTTTGCATGAACCAATTCCACTCCCCAGAAGTCAATCTGTTTTCACCATGAACAGAAACGACACATCACGTCGTTTCGAACGACCACCCCACTTTGTGGGCTATATGACCACAAAACGCAACTCAAGGCGCTCATACCTGGAAACAGTCTTGGAGGACTGCTTAACCTGTCATGCGCTAATTGATTAGGGCTCGACTAATCATCTCTCAAACGTTGTTCAATGATCTCAAAAAATGCTTTGAAACCAGCTAAACATTTGTTGAAAACAGAACGATGTGACACTTTCCTTCGTGGTGTCTTTCAGGCTACTTCGCCTCTCAAAATGCGAATCATGCTTAAACTACGCTTCCAAGATGTTTCGTTTGTTCACCCTGTGTATGTCACCAGCCTCGAATCTGAACGACTGATACTCAGAGTAGACTTGATGGATCGTTTGATCCCTCTGATGGATTGGGAGACCAGCCAAGTATGGTCACAGGCAACTGTGCAGTCTCCACTGACCATACTGTCGTCTCCTACCACTGACTGCAATACAGTCACCCACAATGACCATCTATTAAAATGACCCCTTTTGAAAATTATGTCTCGACACTTCTCGGTGCTGCATCGGACCCAAGGAGATATTAAGATATCTCGTCACATTCAATCAGCAAACCTGATTGACCAACCTTTTCATGATTTCGAGCCAGCAGTCTCTGTGAATGACCAACTTCCCTCCTCCTTGGAGTCACGCGATACTGTTACTGAGATGAACTTCTCTTGTCCTTCAGACACTTCCGCAAGCTCTGCGGCCATCTCAGGATTAAAAGCATCGACGCACAGATTGTACTCTGCTTCCAATGATACATTTTCTGCTTTGAGGGGGACTGGAACCTCTTACAATGAATCGAACGGTGTCAGTCCCATAACTGACCCGATGATTCCCACTGGTGAAACTCTGTGCCATATCGCAAAACCATTTCCTCGTCTGTTTGCCACAATTAGGAGGTATGCATCTAATTGTTGTATAAAACTAATGATTAAGTATAAGAATACTTTTGAAAAGATAGAAATATGATTTTAGCCTTTTTATGAGATCAAGGTTTTCCATGTCTGTTTGCCCACTAACTAAGCCATGCCCCTAATGAGGTCAGAAGAACGTGTCAGCGTGATGGGACCGCCTCTCTGACCCGAGTCTTTAAGAGTACTCGCTAAGAATTTAAATATAATTTCCAAGGATTTGCGGACTTGAGTCCACACGTTTGAAAAGATCACATCATGATTAATTTGTATTTTACATAACAGAACCGAATATAACAGCATAGCATACTGGTCTGTAACGTTGCTGTTACACCAGAAACACCTCCACATTTCTAATGAGATGTTAGGATGGTTAACTGAAGCTGAATAGAGCCACTAGGCAGGATATATGCTTTTATTGAACCAAAATACAACAAAGATTAACAGTTTGTTTACACCATCTGCTCCAAATCGCTAACGAAACAGATGGAAATGCATAGGCTACTCCCATGAAACTGATTGAGATCAATCAAATGATTGGCATGCAGATACAGTTTCACTGGTAAAACTTGAATATTCATCATTCTTGATTGTCAGTGATGATGTCCTATTTTGAAATTAGGTATGCCTGACTTGGTGTTTGAGGGTATTAAAAATATACAATATGTGTGGGCAATTGGAGAATGCATTTGATGCATAGTTCAACCCTGTTCCTGGAGAGCTACTGTACCGTCCTGTAGATTTTCACGTCTGTCAGTACAAACTTTGATTAAGGAAATTATGACATAATTTACATATTATTTGCACTCCCTCAACTAAATAAAATTGCACTTAACCACTGCTGTAAGATCTGTGGTAGGTCTGTCTTTCAGTGGAGGCTGGTGGGAGGAGCTATAGGAGGACGGGCTCATTGTAATGGCTGGAATGGAATAGAAGGAACAGAGTCAAACATGTGGTTTCCATATGATTGATACCGTTCCATTTATTTCATTCCAGCCATTACAATGAGCCTGTCCTCCTATAGCTCCTCCCACCAGCCTCCACTGGTGTCTGTATGCTGCATGTGTTCCTTGCTGGTTTAATCCATCTGAGCAGAAGCCAAAATGCAACCGTCCCATGCTCATTACAAATAGGGTAAACAAAGGACCTTGAATGATAACCAACTCCTCCATTCACCCGGAGACTTCGTGCAGCAGAACATATTTTAGACTTCTTCTCCATTTATTTTGTGTCTACACTGGGATTAGCCTACACTACTGGATTATTGTGTCATAGCCTACACTGGGATTAGCCTACACTACTGGATTATTGTGTCATAGCCTACACTGGGATTAGCCTACACTACTGGATTATTGTGTCATAGCCTACACTGGGATTAGCCTACACTACTGGATTATTGTGTCATAGCCTACACTGGGATTAGCCTACACTACTGGATTATTGTGTCATAGCCTACACTGGGATTAGCCTACACTACTGGATTATTGTGTCATAGCCTACACTGGGATTAGCCTACACTACTGGATTATTTTACCACACAATCGGAAAGTATTCAGACCACTTGACTTTCTCAACATGTTACGTTACAGCCTTATTCTAAAATGTATTAAATTGTTTTTTTCCCTCATCAATCTACACACAATATTCCATAATGACAAAGCAAAAACAGGTTTTTAGCAAATGTATTAAAAATAAAAAACGCAAATTTCACATTAACATAAGTATTCAGACCATATACTTGTTGAAGCACCTTTGGCAGCGATTACAACCTTGAGTCTTCTTGGGTTTGACACTACAAGCTTGGCACACCTGTATTCAGGGAGTTTCTCCCGTTCTTCTCTGCAGATCCTCTCCAGCTCTGTCAGGTTGATGGGGAGTAAATAACCATAAAGGAAATATAAATGTATATTACAATGTTGGCAGAATTGATTTGTGAATCTAAAAGTTCTTATTTTCTTTTTGTATAAATACACATTGTGAAGAACCTTTGTTTTGAAGCCCAAAAAAGTGTATATTGTTTGGGGCTTATGGGTAATCAATGCAGTGGACGATTTATGTGCAAGAAGATAAAGTATGTACAAAATGAATAATAATAAAATGGTTATTTTAGCGCCCTATGTTGAGTAAGGAGAACAAGGTTAGAACTAGTTCTTACTATGAAGCATTCCTTTGTAACAAGTACTTGTTTAATTTGTTGCGGGACAGATATGTGTAGTCTTTTAGCGTGGATGTCATGCTAGCGTGTGGCTAAATAGACGACAATGCGTACCTTTGATGTTTATTTTATTGATTTCAGCTCTTACAGTGTGTTTATGTAAATAGAAACCAGAATTAAACATTACATGAACCAACAGTTATAAGAGACCATCCTTTCAACTGGGACCGCTACATGGGGAGCGTTGCTGCACAGCTACTTTCAGGTCTCTCCAGAGATGTTTGATCGGGTTCAAGTCCGGGCTCTGGCTGGGCCACTCAAGGACATTCAGAGACTTGTCCAGAAGCCACTCCTGCGTTGTATTGGCTTTGTGCTTAGGGTCGTTGTCCTGTTGGAAGGTGAACCCCAGTCGGAGGTCCTGAGCGCTCTGGAGCAGGTTTTCATCAAGGATCTCTCTGTACTTTGCCCCGTTAATATTTGCCTCGATCCTGAGTCTCCCAGTCCCTGCCACCGCTGAAAAACATCTCCACAGCATGATGCTACCACCACCATGCTTCACCTAGAGATAGTGCCAGGTTTCCACAGCATGATGCTACCACCACAATGCTTCACCTAGAGATAGTGCCAGGTCTCCACAGCATGATGCTACCACCACCCTGCTTCACCTAGAGATAGTGCCAGGTTTCCACAGCATGATGCTACCACCACAATGCTTCACCTAGAGATAGTGCCAGGTTTCCACAGCATGATGCTACCACCACCATGCTTCACCTAGAGATAGTGCCAGGTTTCCACAGCATGATGCTACCACCACCATGCTTCACCTAGAGATAGTGCCAGGTCTCCACAGCATGATGCTACCACCACCATGCTTCACCTAGAGATAGTGCCAGGTTTCCACAGCATGATGCTACCACCACCATGCTTCACCTAGAGATAGTGCCAGGTTTCCCCCAGACTGACACTTGGCGGCCCTGCCATTCATTTTGCATGAAGAGCTTTTAGCTCTGTTCTGTAAGCGGTTCGCTCATCAGTTGTGGGGGTTTGGAGTCGGACACACACTCTGCTGTAGGATAGACACTAGTTTGAGTTAACTCTCTCTCTCCCTCGTTTCTTCTCTCCCCCTTGTGGTGGATATCAAGTGATCTGGAGCAATAGTCTTCCACTTCTATTTTCTATTAGTTTACAATTCTAAACCATGTCAAACACGTAGGCGTACTGTACAAACCCACTAGTCTAGCAAGCAACACAGTGCTGGCCGCGGCCCAGCGAGTGGCGCTTTCAACCCACTGGTGCACGATGGATCGCATACCTGTCCATTTGTGCTCAGTTTTAATAGATACAATCTTAGTTACAACACCACTCTCTTTATCTCTCTATCGCTCACACACACCCTTTGTAATTATGCAGTACAAATACATGTGCTCTCTATTCACAACGGTCTATTCCTAGGCAGCGCGTGAGTTTCAAGTTTGGGGAAGCTTACAATTTATCCACCCATTTAACTACCGATCTGCGTGCCAGTTGTGATTTTCATATGCACCTTTTCATTTCTCAGAATAATTGTCACGTGGTTATTAATGCAAATCGGAATTGAAATGATAAAAGTCTAAAAGTATTCCACTAATGCGAGAGCACCAGATTCACTGTGAGCCATTGACGGCTAAATAAATGAGTCCATGGAACTATACATTCCATTGTCAAATAAGTAAAAATACATAAAGCCGAAAACTAAAATCAGAAAATATCCTGATGAAAATGCAGGTTCTTTCAATTGCATCAATCTCTCTACTCCACCTGTCTGACTCCCTTACTATTTGTCTTGACTGGAGCTATCGCTAGTGAAGTGCAACATTGTATCAAATTAATCAACCGGGTCCACCCAATGACTGTATTTTTGAAGGTCTAGCCGGAAGCTGTTGCTAGCAAACATACAACATTGTTTCAACTCAGCCTATTCCGGGCCCTCAGTTTCCTGCACATGTGAGCTCCGGACTGACACAGATGTTTTTTTCGCAAAGGGAAATGTGTTCAGGTATTTTATGACATGTCCACTGGATATATATAGTAAGTCAAGAGCATGACATTTTGCTCTTTCACAACAAGGCCTGGTGATTATCAAGATTTTTCAAATAATGTGAGCAACTATTGTGATTCACAATGGATGTAAAAAAAAAAGTGAGGTATAACAAATGACTGATAAGCTCTAGTGGTGATGAGTTAAGACAATCAGAAATCAGACATCCAAAATGGGCACTTTCCTACTTTTGCGCACAGCAGGCCAGTTAGCCTTCTTCTATGCCTCCTCAGGCGCGCAAGCTCCCTTCACATTAAGAGGACAGAGAAATGCTCATTGCTCATATGGAGTGCCCAAAACAAAATACATGAAACATTTGACAAAACTCATAAATGATATGAAATAAATCACTTGTTTATCACAAGAGTAGCAGGTTGTGACCTCTGCAAACAACGTTTACACTCAGAGAATAAGAACGGTAAATTGCTAGAGGCCTAAATAATCCATGCATTAACAGAAATGTATGTTATGAATGGTACATGTTTTACTAGTGACATATGCAATAGGGAATTGATCAATATAAACAAAGGACAACAATGAACACAATAAAACAATGAATGCGCAAGAATCGGTGAGAGACCGCATTCTGGAATAAGACACGCAAATATCTTCACCACTGTCTTTCCCGAATCACGCCTCGCCATTGATATTAACGAGCTAGCCTAGATTACCCCTGATTTAGGCCTATTACGGGTGTTACCGTTCCAGCTCAGTCCCGATCCTAGAGACCAAGCTGATAGATACCAACCGCGGCACCGGCTTCCCACTCGGGTGCCGACGGCTGTGGTGACAGAAACCTTTATTAAAACCTCAGCGAGACGTCTAGCTCAGGGTTTGAGTGACCCATAGTTCATCAGGCTCTCCTAGGACTAGACCAGGAGAATTCGAGTGGTGAGTATACTTTCTCAGATAGGCAACTTACAGTACCATTAAATAAATACAGTGGCGATTTTAGCATGTAAATCTTGGTGGGGCAAACACATTTTTTTAGGGGGATGCATGCCAGCAAAGCCACAACACTAAACAATACATTCATTGCACTATAACTGTGACAAACGGTGCCCACAAACTGTTAGGGCCGACATAAAGCTGTCCCAACAGCAGAGTCCCAACACCTTACCACTGCTACACCTGGCTATCAGCGGAGCCTTGTCTTGCAGTGAAACAGTTAATTCAGCCTCATTTACTGCCTTTAAAAAAAACATAGCTGATATGGCTGACTTGCTTAAACAAATGTGGTTTCTACTGACAATTGAGATGTACAAACTATGGTATAAGGGGACTACAAGCAGATAAAATGCAATCTGTAATTTCCATTAAGACATTAATGAGCGAGCTAGGACGGACGTAGTTAATATAACTATTTGTTCAGGACTTTTGAAATGTACAGCGACAGAATTCAGAACATGGGCCGTTCTTACAGTGTTCTCCCTGCACACCAAGTCAGAACCGTAGGATAAATAAAGGGGGCATATAAGCAGACAATGAAAGCTCTTACAATATTTGATATTATATTTCTCTAAAACAGGTTATAGGCTCCATGTGCACCACCAAGTTAGAACAGTAGGCAAAATTAAGAGGTGAAAATAGACATTCATTCAAATTATTAGAATTATGAGGCACATGGGCTACTAACAGCTTACTACACAACATACACTTAGTATTACTTTCTTAGCTACAGTATACATATCTCCCTGGCATATTACATAATTTATGCAGCAGCATATAATACATTTTTGGACTCACCTTGTTGTGCTGTGCTCACTTGAACAGGAAGGTGGCGTGGAGGTCCTTTGTGGGAAAATTATTTAATCAAACTTTGTCATCAAAGTATGGCATTCTCTGGATTTATGGTGCTTTCAAGACAACTGGGAAGGTTGAATCATGATGACATCAGTGATCTTCAGGTTGTAGCTCTAGAAAGAGGCTAGAGTTCCGGATTTATAATTCCGAGTTGGAAACGTATTTTCCCAGTCGGAGCTCGTTTTTTTCCCAGTTTCCCACTGAAGTCAGATTTCGCAGTTCCGAGGTAACAGTTGTTTTGAGCGCGGCACAAATCATGCTTCATTGACAGCTGTCACGAGAGGGTGTTAACATAGACCAAGGTGTCACAAGAGGGTGTTAACATAGACCAAGGTGTCACAAGAGGGTGTTAACATAGACCAAGGTGTCACCAGAGGGTGTTAACATAGACCAAGGTGTCACCAGAGGGTGTTAACATAGACCAAGGCGTCACCAGAGGGTGTTAACATAGACCAAGGCGTCACCAGAGGGTGTTAACATAGACCAAGGCGTCACCAGAGGGTGTTAACATAGACCAAGGTGTCACCAGAGGGTGTTAACATAGACCAAGGCGCAGCGCAGTTGAAGTTCGACATATTCATTTAATGAACACAATGATGAATCACGAACTTTACACCAAAACAACAACGTATACTGACGTAAACACACTTACTTCACGTGACCTGGATATATAACGACCCACACAAAAGTGAAGGACATACAAACATATATAGGATCCCTAATTAGAGACAATGCGGTGCAGCTGCCTCTAATTAGGGATCCAACCCAAAACCCACACAGAAACAGAAAGAATAGAAACTGTCAGACTGTCTGAAGGTTCAAGGCATTGGACTGTGGATGAAGACTCAGGGCTGCGGACCTTCGCTGGAGGTTTCGGGCTACGAACCTTCGCTGGAGGTTCCGGGTTGCTGACCTTCGCTGGAGGTTCCGGGCTACGGACCTTCGCTGGAGGTTCCGGGCTGCGGACCTTCGCTGGAGGTTCCGGGCTACGGACCTTCGCTGGAGGTTCTGGGCTGCGGACCTTCGCTGGAGGCTCAGGGTTGCTGACCTTCGCTGGAGGTTCCGGGCTGCGGACCTTCGCTGGAGGTTCCGGGTTGCTGACCTTCGTAGGAGGCTCTGGGTTGTGGACCTTCGCTGGAGGTTCCGGGCTACGGACCTTCGCTGGAGGTTCCGGGCTGCGGACCTTCACTGGAGGTTCCGGTCTACGGACCTTCGCTGGAGGTTCCGGGCAGCGGACCTTCGCTGGAGATTCCGGGTTGTTGACCTTCGCTGGAGGTACCTGTCTGTCCCAAAGCCTCATCACTAGTGCCCGTCGGCGCTCAAAGTCCTTCTCCTCCTCTATCTCCCGTAGGAATGGGTCCTTCTGCGCCTCCAGCGGAAGAGCAACCCAGGCTCTCCACCACCTCGTCTGCTCCTCCTCCGGGTATTCGCGAAACCCCTCGGGCTTCTCCCGATCATGGATCGTGGGCAGACGAAGTGGTGTGCGATCCCCTCCCTTCAGCCTCTCCGAGCTCTGGCTGCGCACCGATGGTGTGGTGTTCGGAGCAACGACGGACCTTCCCTGACTCTGGGCCTGTTCTGGAGGCACCGGGTTGGGAACTGGCGTTGGGTGGCTGTGACAGCCCCGATCTTCCTCACTCCATCGCCAATCCCCTCCTCGTGAGATCTCCTCCAAGAGTCCCCACGAGAGAGGGAACAGAAGTACGTCGTCGTCCTCCTCTTCCGACTCCTCCCCGTACCTCTGCTCCCTTGGCTGTAGGGGCTCCTCCTGGATCCCCCACGAGTGCAGTGGCCGGGGCTCTTCTCCGTTTACCCCCGACCACCCCCATAGCCCCCCTCCAACAACCGTTTGGGGTGTCTGGGCTCCAGGCTGTTCCTTCTGGGTCCTTCGTCGCTTCCCCTTTCCTTTGCGCTGCTTGGTCTCCTTAGGGTG
Organism: Thymallus thymallus; assembly: GCA_023634145.1. Classification (NCBI taxonomy): domain Eukaryota; kingdom Metazoa; phylum Chordata; class Actinopteri; order Salmoniformes; family Salmonidae; genus Thymallus; species Thymallus thymallus. The sequence goes on along the minus strand of CM042402.1, from coordinate 35,939,253 downwards.
GGTCGTTCTGTCACCAGAGGGTGTTAACATAGACCAAGGTGTCACCAGAGGGTGTTAACATAGACCAAGGTGTCACCAGAGGGTGTTAACATAGACCAAGGCGTCACCAGAGGGTGTTAACATAGACCAAGGCGCAGCGCAGTTGAAGTTCGACATATTCATTTAATGAACACAATGATGAATCACGAACTTTACACAAAATCAACAACGTATACTGACGTAAACACACTTACTTCACGTGACCTGGATATATAACGACCCACACAAAAGTGAAGGACAGACAAACATATATAGGATCCCTAATTAGAGACAATGCGGTGCAGCTGCCTCTAATTAGGGATCCAACCCAAAACCACACAGAAACAGAAAGAATAGAAACTGTCAGACTCTGACCATAGCTACATAGAGAAGCAAATAGGCTTCTCTATGGCCAGAGCCTGACAACAGCATGGCCAATGTTGAATGTTTATCATTTTAAGCTTGTAAAAGAGACCCTTAAACCCAGACTTGGGACCACACATCCACTCCACTGTGTAGCAGGCTAGTGATTGCTTTGCAATGCTTGCAGTTGGCCACTGATTCCTTCCAATACCACTCATTGTTGAATAGCGATTTCCAGTTTGTTGTGTAATGTTGATGTCTAATGGCCGATGAGCAGCGATACGTTTGATCTCTAATTTCTCTTCATTATTTCTCTTCAATATGACAAGGATTAAAAAGGATTTGCTAGTAGATGAGAGGAGACCATCTGCTGTCTTTCGGTCAGTGGCCCCAGTCGGGAAGACAAAGACTCTAATTATCCCCAAAAATATCCTGTCTCCCAAGCCGAGGTCTAACATTATATCTGCCTCATGAACAAATTCATGTTGTTACTCCTATGACCAGAGAAAGTGAAATATTCCTAGGTATTAAAAAATACCCATGCTAATAATAATATCAACGCAAGCCTATCGATACACTTTCCTATTCATTCATTGCAGCTGCAGTGCTGGTTGTAGATGAGTGGAAGTAGGGAGAACGCACATATTATGGCTTATAAAAGTGTTGAATAGAAAGTGCTGACAGTGCTGAGTAAAAACATAAACTCACTCATAAAAACAGCAGCTCTTTGCTGTTTTCATTGACAGTCTCTCTCTAGTCATGGTTTTAAAATCTCACAGTATTAACTTTGCATTCCGTCTCACCCGATCCACTGTTCCCATGCATTCTCTTTCCCAGAGCGGTGTGTCAGGATCTCCCCTGAAGTTCTTAATACACCAGTCAGCATTCTGCTGGGGCGGTCCTACCATTCTCTAATCCAGTTCACCAGCATAGATCTGTCCTCCAGTTCGGACCATGACACGTGACCAAATACAAATATCTACGGTCCCAGTTAACATTTAAAACTCTAACACCAGTCTTATGATTCAGGATGCCATAAGTGACACAATTATCCAGCCTTTGGGTGCAGTTGTCAACCGTTCTGTTCAACTCCTTCCCCACTACGTTGCTGAACCCACTCCACTTTTTGCTCACATTCCCGTGTCTGAATAAACGACTACCATCTCCGGGGCTCCGGCCTTGTCACCACCCACATACTGTATCATTGGTAGTGTGTATTTTTCAAACACGGGATTATACTCTGTTCCGGTAAATTGTCTAGTTGGTCTTATTCCTACCCTAATATGTGTGCGTTCCCAACTAGGCGCCCCTATTATGTACAGCGCTACCATGAGCAGAGCCCTGAACAGCATGATCATGCTCATTTTGTACCCTCATTTACACCACTTCCTGCTTGACAATTCTCGGGTCCAGATGGTAGGGAAGCTCCATCTCCTTCCCTTTACCTCCCTTCTTACCCTTTTTGGGTGTCGGCTCTGGGTCTTTTTTACAAGGTCAGTTCCAGCTCCTGCCGATATACCCTGAACTGGGTCTCGGGCCTTTCCCATCCCAAGGAGACCTGGTTTACGTTGAACACATTTCTCACCGCTGGCCAGGAACCATTGGTGAACTCTATCCAGTCGGTTAAATGCTTAACCCATATTGAGGTGTCCCCCTCCCTGGGCACAGGGGTTCAGGCACTCCGTTCTGACGTGGCCTGGCCGATGGGATACACCTCTCATTGAATCTCCCTCAAGCCTCCTCCTGCGCTCAGAAGGGGTCTGGTAAATGTCCTAACCTGGTGACCATCAGCCACCTCGGCTGACAATAGCAGTCCTGCTCTTTTTAGAACACTGCATTCCTCACATCTCCCCAGCTGGGCCTCATCCCACTGACAGGATCAGTCCTGGGGTCCTTTCTCCCTCATTGCTACCCTGTCCTACATCCTGGGTGTACAACTTAAGCCGTAGAAGAAACTGGAGGCGGCAATAATGACAGAATATATGATCCATCACCTTTACTGGGCCTCGTAAATTCCTGTCTAGCCCATAGCCATGTTGCACTCTACACAAGGCACGTCAGCAGCCCTCATATTTCCTGGTCCTTCACATACCTTGGGCAGGGTATATCCCAGACAAACTGAGCATGCTCCCGCAGCCAAAGGACCCCACTGAATCACTTCCTTCTCCCTGGATATCAATCCATTGTTTGCCCTGTTCAGAAACCCCAACCCTGTATCGATCAATTTTCGGGTATATCCTCGTCTCAACACTATGATCCCCTGTACAGTGTCCACCCCGGTCCAGTGGGTAGTGCCACAGTTTTCGCTGCCATATGCAGGAATGGTTCTCACCCTCTTCCATAGACTTACACAGTAATTATGACAACTTCTGGAGGACGTCCTCCAGCCTATACGAGCTCTTGCAGCATTAACTGACATGCTGTCCACCCAATCAAAGGATCAGAGAATGTATCTAGTACTGAAAGCATAAGCTACAGCTAGCTAGCACTGCAGTGTATTTCTCAGGGTGGCAGGTAGCCTAGCGGTTAGAGCTGACAAGGTGAACAATGTGTCCTTGAGTTTGGCTCTTAATGTGCACGAAGGGGCCGACCCTGTAGGTGGACTGTCATTGTAAATAAGAATTTGTTCTTAACTCACTTGCCTAGTTAAATAAAGGTTAAATTAATAAAATGTGGTGAGTATTTTATTCAAAGAGAGAGAAAGACACTAGTTGAACAGTTTCTTCCAAAATGAAGGAGAAGCAAGTTTTTCACTTTCAGTTTCACTTACTTAGCTAGGAAATGCAGCTAGCTAGTCCTCTAACAGAGTGTGCCATGTTAGCCAGCTGGCTAGGACTTTTCCAACACAACACTGAAACTCTTCCAAGTCCAGGTAAGCTTTTGGTGTTACTCATGTATTGCCACCGGGGCCCGCCGGTGTAACTGCTCACTGACTGTACTCTGTAACCTTACTGCATGACTGTAGCGGGGTTACTAACGCGTTAGTTCTACTAGTTATGCTGACTATGACGTTACTTTAGCTAATATGGTGCCAACAATGTAGGCTGTTTGAAAGGTTTTTCTACCGGTCACATTCAGCTGATTGAAGTCCACAAGCAAAGGGAAGAGAAGGAATACAAGGTGGCTGTTATGAGAGTGAACTCTGTTTCCACGTGATCAGGGGTGTATTCATTCCTCCGAACCTGTCTGCACCTACGTTGTAAACTTTTATTTATAGGCTAGGTTATAGCAACCTCATGATGGGTACAGGGAAAAATGTGAGTATCGTGTAGTATCCTAAACCTATCGCTGTTACATTGAACTGGGTGAATGGAATATGAATGAGAGTCCTCCAACATGCTGTAATAGAAATATGGCCATGCTCATCTTAAACGCACCGACCGTCACTGGTGCGCACAGCTCTGGATTTTTGGCGGCATTTAGGCCATGGAGGTTTAGTTTCAGGTTGAGGCTCAGAATCAGAAGAATACTTGTCAGAGATGCCATCATAATTAATGTCTTCCCCACCATCGGAGTAGTTTTCATTCAGATTTTTTAGCAACGCTAATGAACATATATATGAGGCTTAATCGCTATCGGGAAATGGGGCCCTGCATTGTTGAGGACGGTTAGCAAGCAGGCATTTTACTGTAGGCCTACAATGTGCAGTTGACCACTAAACTTTGGTATGATTAGAATACTAATTAGTTAGATCTCAATGGGGACACACCATAGAGCTAGATAGAGGACTCATCATGGATATAACCTGTTTTTAGCATGGACATTGAGAGCTTCCACCATTTTAAAGTAGTCAACTGGGTGGGGAATCATATGGTTTGGGAGCGATCAGCCAATGATCAGAGCGCTGTCTTCTTCTTCAAATTAGGGGTTATAGTTTGTAAATGGCTTTAACCTATATAACCACCATCTAGTGGTCACAATAAATGAATGAGACAAGATTTGGTTCAGGTCTCTAGCGCTGCAGATGACAGTAAATTACAAATATTAGCTTTACACTTTTTTTAAACACAAAAGAAAACTGATTACTTTAAAATGGAGAAGCCTCAATACCTATAACTGTATATATATTAATGGACAAAGCAATCAATCACGTGAAACCATTCATTCCTATGTGAAAACTCAATAACGCATTGAAGCCAAATGAAGTCTGTTAAATTGGCATCTCATGGAGACATAACATGCAGTTTGAGCTACTCCAAGAAGTAACGTTGCAGTCTTGGTCAGTGTTGCCCCCCCTCATTGAGTAACGTAAATTGAAGGCCAACCGGGGTACCGCAGGCTGCCATTAGTAACTAAATTATACTTCATTTATTCTGTGTGTGATTTTAAAATAATATGTTCACGGACATACACCTGGTGTATTAGAAACAATTATTGGTACCATGATTGTCTTCTAAAAACATGTATATTTACAAAAATCTTCACAACAAAGATGTTTCCATTCACTATAATGGGAGATCCTGTTGTCTGCGGTAACTTCCATGGCTTTAATGAGAGGAGACACATTCTCCCCTGGGCGCTGGCCAAGCTGTCACAGACTCTAGATATAACTCATCTATATGGGACAAGTACCAAAGAATGGATAGCGTTCCTGAGATTCCAATCTGTTCGGAGCAAACAGAAATCAGACATTCCTAAGTCAAATAAGTCAAATAGTAAAAATCACAACCAGCACCAAAATACAGTTTACTGTCCGATTCAAAAACCCAAAGTCCTCACGACACACCTTTTACGCCTGCAGGGGTGTAATCATTAGTGCACACCTGAGCAAACAGTTGAAAACAGTTGCCAATACAAAACGTTTTCCATCCAAAACGAGAGTTTCTATTGGGCAAATGCAGGTAGGCCACTACCACTGATGTGCGTCATTGGTCAGTATCCGTTTGTTCCGTTCGATTTTGTTGGCTGTTTGGTTCCTAGATAGTAAATACACCACAGGTGTAACACACCTTGAAAGTATTGCCCAACCCGCCTGGTATGCGGCACTAGGCCGCTGTCACGAAAACGTTTTTGTTTTATCTTTAAGGTACAACATGCTATCCAAACGCATATGAAAATGGTGAACGCATAGGCTTCAAATATATCGCCAATGATTTTCACTGAATTCAGATACATCCCTTGTACAGCAAGGCATCAAATCATAAAGGACAACACGAGGAATCAAATCATCAAGGACAACACGAGGAAAGCAGGCTGGTAAGGTAAGAACTACGTGGTTTGTCAGCTTTCATTAAAGTCACAAATAACAGTGTCTGAGTAACATCTGACATTATTTAAATGAATGTAATTATGGTGGTCATCTGTTGTTTTAATGTTATCCCCAAAATATGAATTTGTCTCAGACATGAAATGTAATTCCCATTTCTTGAAAAAACAAATAAACAACCCTGTCTAACTTAAAGGGGAAATCTACAGTTGCTACATCCATTTTTGGACTTGAGGTTAGTTCAGCTGTTACACCCCATCAGAACCCACAACATTAGTTCAGCTGTTACACCCCATCAGAACCCACAACATTAGTTCAGCTGTTACACCCCATCAGAACCCACAACATTAGTTCAGCTGTTACACCCCATCAGAACCCACAACATTAGTTCAGCTGTTACACCCCATCAGAACCCACAACATTAGTTCAGCTGTTACACCCCATCAGAACCCCATCAGAACCCACAACATAAGCTTGTTTTACTCCAATGTTTATAAACTAAGTACATGTAAACTAACACTATAAAGCCCCAAAACATGGTTAAAACTATAATGTAGAAATCATGGATGGTCAGTCCTTGCATCCATATCTCTGTCTATGAATTAGTGGTTCCATTTCTCCAGACCATCCCTCAGCTTCTTACCGAAACACTGGCGGGAGTGTGCTTTGTTAGTGTTTAAACTGCAGATTTTTAACTGTACAATATAGATCCAGAGGTCTCTGTTTGCTGTGGCTTGGCTTTGTGTGTGTGTGGATACGATATATGTGTGCGGTACCCTCGTGTTGAGCCTCTGGTGACTGTGAGTTGTTTGTGGTGTGTGTGTGGTTGTCAGATGGAGAAGAGGAGCGGTCTGCGTCTCTTTGGGACAGCCAGGCGAAGGCGATGGTGGGGTCTGAGGAGAACATGGATTTACATTTACATCACATTTACATTTACATGGAGGGTGCTGGGGTTGTTTAAGATCAACCAGGAACATGATTTCTGCAGCCTCACCTGTCTTATGAAAGAGGGCCTGCATGCTGTCCTACAGACCAGCAACGACACAACATTACCTGTGAGCAAACCTATAATATACACACTATTTCAGATATATAATACATTTATAGGAACTTACTGCACCTCTGAGAAATGTACTCTACATGCAGTACTTGCATTGTACATAGCTTTCCCTTAGTTACTTATATGACAAGAAACCTTTCATTGTGGAGCATGGCGCTTGCAACGCCAGGGTTGTGGGTTCGATTCCCATGGGGGACCAGTATAAACATGTATACATTAACTAACTGTCTGCTAAATTACTAAAATATAAATGTATAATTAATTGATCTTGTTTCGATCAGGATATACTCTCTACTGAACATTACAAATCATCGGAGACTCAAGTCCACAAGGTGCTACTTAACCAGTATTCAAACAAATACGTTAAACCAATCTCGAAACCATACTGTCTGTTTGAGTAAATGTTTTTTGGGACATGTCTCAGTATTGACCCATGGGCCTCTGTTTCCTCCCCCGGCAGGACTTGGAGATGCAGACGTTTGCAGGGCCAGTGTTTGCCACCCTGCGGCGCTCCCTGGATATAACAGAGGAGGAGTACCAGAGGTCCCTCTCTTCAGACGGCTGCTATCTACAGTTCATCAGCAACTCCAAGAGCAAGGCTGACTTCTTCCTCACGTGAGTCCTGCTTGAGGAGAACTTATACCTCATAAATGTCTAATCTATATAAACTCTATATAGTAACACATGTACTAAATCAGTCTATATCAACTCTATATAGTAACACATGTACTAAATCAGTCTATATCAACTCTATATAGTAACACATGTACTAAATCAGTCTATATCAACTCTATATAGTAACACATGTACTAAATCAGTCTATATCAACTCTATATAGTAACACATGTACTAAATCCATTTTTTTCCTCCTTAGAAATGACAAGAGGTTCTTCCTAAAGACACAGAATATGCGGGAGGTTATGTTTTTTCTATCCAACCTGAAGGCATATATGGATCATTTGGAGAAATACCCCCATTCACTGATGGTCAGGTTCCTGGGTGAGAGAGAAGACCCAACAGCTTAAGAACAAAATACCACATGACAAATGGACTGTAACCCGTGTCACCTTTGTCAGATGTTCATACTCTTATTTTCTTATTCCAGGTCTCTATAGTATGCACATTCCAAATAAAACAAAGGTACTTTTAATGAAGCACAAATATTCACAAACACAGTTGTTTTTTTACTCTGTAAGTAACTTCTCTCACTCTCCCTCAGAAGTATTTCATTGTGATGCAGAATGTGTTTTACCCGGACGAGAGGATTAATACCAGGTAAACATAGTTTATATTGTAGTTAAAGATAAAGATAATTTTTTTTAAATCATCTTTCTGGACAGTTTGTTGCCAATTTTGTTTTTGCCTCTTAGATATGACATTAAGGGCTGTGAGGTGGGTAGGTGGACTGACCCTGCAGCTACGGGAAGCTCAGTTACTAAGATTCTGAAGGATAACAACTTTGAAGGAAAGCACATAATTCTGGGTAAGAGTCTGGTATGCCCGATATCTGTCAGCACCTGAGGGGATGGATAAAGTAATAATGTATTGTGTTCTTGTCTATTATCAATTGAAAGGTAAAACCCCATATGTTCCACTAAGAAGTAAACATGAATCATGTGTTGACAGATCAGCAGCGCTCCTGGCTTGTGAATCAGGTTGAAATAGACTCAGCCTTCCTCCGTAGCCTCAATGTGCTTGACTACAGTATCCTGCTGGCCCATCAACCTTTGCACCAAGACGAGTTGGATAGGAAGCACTCCTTTAGTAACCTGACTATGCACACTGCAAAGTAGGTGTTCAGTGGAGAACAATGATCTACTGTTTGACAAAGTAACACAATGCAGCTTGTGTAAACATGCAGCTAATGTAAAATAACACAGTGAGAAGATAATTGGAAATCAGGTATTTTACTCTTAAGCTGATTTGAATCTCTTTGTTATTCAGTTCTTTAATGGTATGTCCTCTGCAGTCCCACAGAGGAAGATACCCCCACTATTCCGTTATTAGAGGGGGACTCTGCTCGACTGGCGTCAGATACAATAGACAGTGGATCAGACCAGGTTCAGAATACAGGGGAACACTCTGGCCATGGAATCCCCCTCCAGGAGATAAACCTACACTCAGTTAACCGTACAGATGCAGAACTCCGGGAGTTCCATGCTCATCACCGTAGGCTGCTGCCTAATTTAAAGAACTCTGTGCATGTCATAGATGGACCAAAGCTGCGCTACTTTGTGGGTATTGTAGACTTTTTCACTGTGTACGGTGTGAAGAAAAGGCAGGAGAACCTGTGGAAGAGTCTGCGCTTCCCTGGCAGAGCCTTCTCCACTGTCAGCCCAGCTACCTACTCCCAGAGGTTCTGCCAGTGGGTAAAGGACCACACCAAGTAAAACAGGGACACTGAGAGATAGACACATTGCTAGAAACACAAAGGTCATTGAAAGACAGAAGAGACTGTCAAGTGAATAATCAAAGTGCGCAAAAAAAAAAATGTTTTGTGAACAGTATGAACAGCAGGTGGCACCAAATAGCTTCTGTTGCAGTGGAAGCCTATTTCAAAATACATACTGTACAAACAACTTGTCATTTAATTTATTTTATTCATATTATGGTATTCTATGTGTTATATCATATACAAAATTATCTAGAGGAATGTATCTGAAGTTATATTTACACCAAACAATTATGTGGCAGGTTTCTCAAAAATCATGCATACATTTTTTTATCAGTATTCCAATGAATTGGAATAAATCGTAAATAGAAAATCAATAATAAAACCTGTCACTGCATCAGAACCATTAACTCCATAAATTGTAAGATGGGTAGACGATCACAGATAGAATGATTCCAGGATGATGTGTAGATACCAGAGTAGACGATCACCGATAGAATGATTCCAGGATGATGTCTAGATACCAGAGTAGACGATCACCGATAGAATGATTCCAGGATGATGTGTAGATACCAGAGTAGACGATCACAGATAGAATGATTCCTGGATGATGTGTAGATACCAGAGTAGACGATCACCAATAGAATGATTCCAGGATGATGTGTAGATACCAGAGTAGACGATCACCGATAGAATGATGATTCCTGGATGATGTGTAGATACCAGAGTAGACGATCACCGATAGAATGATTCCTGGATGATGTGTAGATACCAGAGTAGACGATCACTGATAGAATAATGATTCCAGGATGATGTGTAGATACCAGAGTAGACGATCACTGATAGAATAATGATTCCAGGATGATGTGTAGATACCCGAGTAGACGATCACCGATAGAATAATGATTCTAGGATGATGTGTAGATACCAGAGTAGACGATCACCGATAGAATAATGATTCCAGGATGATGTGTAGATACCAGAGTAGACGATCACCGATAGAATAATGATTCCAGGATGATGTGTAGATACCAGAGTAGACTATAACCGATAGAATAATGATTCCAGGATGATGTGTAGATACCAGAGTGGACGATCACCGATAGAATAATGATTCCAGGATGATGTGTAGATACCAGAGTAGACGATCACCAATAGAATGATTCCAGGATGATGTGTAGATACCAGAGTAGACGATCACCGATAGAATGATTCCAGGATGATGTGTAGATACCAGAGTAGACGATCACCGATAGAATGATTCCTGGATGATGTGTAGATACCAGAGTAGACGATCACCAATAGAATGATTCCAGGATGATGTGTAGATACCAGAGTAGACGATCACCGATAGAATGATTCCTGGATGATGTGTAGATACCAGAGTAGACGATCACCAATAGAATGATTCCAGGATGATGTGTAGATACCAGAGTAGACGATCACCGATAGAATGATTCCTGGATGATGTGTAGATACCAGAGTAGACGATCACCAATAGAATGATTCCTGGATGATGTGTAGATACCAGAGTAGACGATCACCAATAGAATGATTCCTGGATGATGTGTAGATACCAGAGTAGACGATCACCAATAGAATGATTCCTGGATGATGTGTAGATACCAGAGTAGACGATCACCAATAGAATGATTCCTGGATGATGTGTAGATACCAGAGTAGACGATCACCGATAGAATGATTCCAGGATGATGTGTAGATACCAGAGCCCGTTGCCTGAATAACATCTGTCCCTGGATAGCTAGATGTGTGTTTAGCCATATACTTCCTAAATAATGGATTTCAACGTGAAGAAATTAGCTTCGGATGCAGGAGTGTTTTTCACACGAGCTGTACAGGTAGGGAAGTTTATTTCGCGTCTCTTTGTAAATTGTTCGCTAAGTAGCTAGTTAGCTAGCAGCGTCTGGCTTCAGTAAAAACTTCATGATTTAGCATAATTGCCAACGTCCTTTATCTTACGTTGTTGACACAATAGCCTTTCTATTCTACACAGAACACTGGTTCAGCTGACGTTATCCCCAGTTTGTCTGGCTTGTACTATAGCCAGATATATTATGTATATGCCGTCTGTTATACCCACTGCTAGCTCGATGCTATAGATAATGCTATAGTATTTATTAGCCTTTCAGGGTACGGTGTAGCTGTGGGGTCAGAGGTCACCTTTCGTGACCCATTTGCCCAACCCCCAAACATTCCAAGTCAAGATGCATCTTTCATTATTGTGACAGTGTGTAACAGGTCATGATCATAATGTCACTAGTGGGACTGATTTCCTAATGACTACAGTAACGTTGCAATGAATGTCTGCTCAGCTGAATGTCCATTCAGTTTGATTTCTCTGAACCCCTTGGCAGAGGATGCAGGGAATGGGAAAACAATGGTGAAACATTACATGTACTGGGAAACTAGCAGGTGTAGTGTTTCATGGCAAATGAGGGCTTGGTATATAGTTAGATGGTTTCCAGTAGCCTGTGAGGAGACACATGATGTGAAGAGCACCCCCAAAACCAGTGATAATGCTGAAGCTTCTAGTGACATGGCATAGGGCAGCTCCACGGTCACTATAAAAAAGTACAATGATACACAGAAACAGTGGAAATGCACTATTGATGTTGAGTCACTGCAATAGGCCTTGTTCACAGAGAAGTGAAGGTGATGCTGTCATTGTGTATTTTGCCAAAGTTCACAGGGGAAAAGTTTGGACAGGTAGAGAAGACTGAGCTGGATGCCCATTTTGAGAATCTGCTCATCCGTGCTGATTCCACTAAAAACTGGACAGAGAAAATCTTCAGGCAGACAGAGGTTCTGCTGCAGCCCAACCCAAGTAAGGCCCAGCATACACTCTGAACTGATCAGGACAGAGACCTCCTACTTATAATTCAAATACACACACACACACACACACACACACACACACAGGATAGAAGGACCAAAAACACAGATGAAAACTTAAGATACGTTTTTTTTATGTGGAACATGGTGGTTACATGGTGATAGAGAGCAGGGAGCTCTAAACTGTGACTTTCTGATTCTCCATGCTACAGTTGACCACACTGGTGAGTATCCCTCCCCCATAGTGCCCTGTTGTGAAATCGTTTCATCCGTGTGGTCTGTAGTGCAGCAGACAAGTGCTCTATGCAGTATTGGCCGTTTTCAATCACCAGTCTGTTCTAACACTTCTATGGGTATGACAACCTGCCCATTAACCTCTATTGCAAGCTGTAGCCTACTTATCAGTGAGCAGCTCGACAGCAGTGTCTGTTAAGCACACCAGACACTGACTCAGGCTTGTGGATAACATGCAGCAATTCATTCCTCAGAAATATGCTTTTACCATGTGTGGGATAAATATGTTAGTCTCTCTACAAAGGCATTTATCTGAGTGAAATAACATTTATCTCCACAACGACTTCATTCTACACCTCATTCCCAACATGTTGAATTATAATACTATACATACTGTACATTCTAATTGGGCATTTGCTTACTTTTCTTTGGCATTCTTCTCTCCCACCAATTTCCATTTTCAAACTAAGTTTCATAGTGTCCATCTGTGACAACTGTTTTTGGCCAGTTCTCTCTTGAAGCAGGCCATCCCCCTCTTTCTATCTGCAGGTGCCAGGATTGAAGAGTTCCTGTATGAGAAGCTTGACAGAACGGTTCCCTCCAGACCAAATAATGGAGAACTGCTGGGTCATTACATGCAGGATGCCGCAAAAGATTTTGGACCTGGAACTCCATATGGTGTGTGACTCAGGCTTTGTGTACACTTATTCTTGCCAAAATCTAAATCTGGTTTGTTTGAGAGGATTGGCCGGTGAACATTGAATTTTTGAGAGAGGAAACCAAGACCGTTCCTTGGGCCTCAGTCAAATCCTTTAATTACATTTTCTGGAAAATGCATTTCACGTGATGATCTTACCCAATACATCTTCTCTCTGTGCCCTCACCCTTATGCACGCTTTAAGAAAGGCTCAAACCATTTGTGGTATATCCCTGTGAGAAAAGATCTCCATAGTTGATACAGGATATTGATTTTAGATTAGAAGTTTAATAGTCACATGTACAGGGTTGCAGGTGTAATTACAGGGTGCAGTGAAAATCTTAAGCTCCGAGCTCCAACATGGTATTTTTCCAATAATTTGTAGTGTATAACTCTTTCCAAAGCCTTTTTTTATACTAATGATTTCGCCCTAAGGTGAGGGAGATTGTTGATGATAGCTGATGTTAGTGAATTGGTCTCCTCCCGCCCTCCAGGCTGTTTCGTGTCTGTCAGGCGAGTAAATCGCTCCTTCACTGGCAGTCCTGAGGATTCATTCTCACGTTCTCTCTCTCTCTCTCTCTCTCGTGAATGTTGCTGAGCGCTGCAGGCTTGTCTGTGATACGCAGAATGTTTATGCAGAAATGAGTTTATTAGGCTGCCTGTCTGTGGTGCTTTTCTCCCTCAGTTGAAGAAATGTAACTCAGAGACTTGAGTGCTGGGCCGTGTACGGCTTAGTTTAGAGCTCTGTAGTACTGCTCCTTAGCAAGGATTTGTTTTTGAAATACATTTTAGAATGGCAACTGATACCAACTGGTCCCCTTTGTTTTTTCCAAGACACAAAATGTAAGAAAATACAGTCATCTATACTAAGCAAGAACAGGCATGTTTTAGTGATAAAAATAAAAATATAAAAAAAAAAAATTAATTCATTTGTACACCATGTCACAAAGCAGACAGCTGTGTGGAGCGGTGGAAACCCCTTATTGGCGTATCGATATATCTGTCATCAATCTCATTCTCTCCTCTCCTGCAAGCAATAGTAACTAGATGGGAACTCCGCTGATCTAATCATGTCGTTAGTGGCCTTTTTCTCAGTTGTGGGTTTTAGTGATGCAACCTTTTGTGTGTGTGTTGGTTAGTGTGGGTGTAGAAACTGTTGTAGTAGAGGCTCCTCACAGCAATGACGTGTAGAAAAACATTAACATTTCCTCAGTATAAGAATGCGGTCTGTCCATGTTTTCCAACCAGCAACCGACTTGCATTCTTTAAGTTCTGCAAGTAGTAGGCCTGTTTTAGGCTATTATCCTTGCTGTGTGGTGTTACTCATCAGGTATTCCCTTGATTTCTGTACTCCTGGGGAAACCCCAATGTTCAAACGGGAGTTTTCGCTGTTTTGAGTCATGTCATGTTGCTGCTCTGTCTCTTCACTGGTGTAAAGCAGTTCACAAACGTTTCTTTGTGAATTTGTTTGGTTTCACCCAAAAAATGACATATTGCAGCTTTCATGTCTGACATCTTAAACTGGTTGTGTTGCACTACCAAGTCTTCTTGGTTTCAACTTTGTCTCTCTGTATTCCTGCTAGCTAAGTATTAAGTCATTTCAAAGTCAAACGTCAGACTCTTAGACCTATATTTCACATATTGTGTGTGGGTTCATCATATGCTCATTATGTGTGTGTGTGTGTGTGTTCTGTAGGTAGCACCCTGATCAAGGTTGGTGACTGTGAGAGGAGACTAGGTGGTGAACAGAGAGAGTTCCTACAGACCTCCGCTATCAGCTTCCTTGCCCCACTCAGGAACTTTCTTGAAGGAGACTGGAGGACCATCTCAGTGAGTCTGACTTTCTGGCCTCAGAGGGACATCTTGGGAGTGCATGCAGACCAGTGTATAGACCAGGATTTAATACAATGCTAATCAACACCTTGGGGTTTACTTTAGTACTTATTATTGTATGGCTGTAGCAGGGCTTTAGGGCCTAGCCAAGTTAAACGTAGCCTGTATGTGTGTGGTTATGCCGTACAGAGAGTTGCTGATCTTCTCCTCCCTGTCTCAGAAAGAGAGGCGTCTCCTGGAGAACCGCAGACTGGACCTTGACTCCTGTAAAGCACGGCTGAAGAAAGCCAAACTAGCAGAATCCAAGGCCGCGGTGAGGCTAACCTCTGCCCTCCTCCACGTCTCCCTGTGTCCCTTCAGCTGCATCATGTAACCAGGCTCCAGTTTAGAGTGAACTGATACTGCTGACTAACATCTTTCTCTGTTCTGTCTATGTTCACAGTGTGAGGGAGCAGTGAGTATTAGTGTTAAATACGGTCCTCTTTATTTTCCCTTTTTCTGTCTGACATGCTCATTGCTACCATGAAATCCAGTTGAATGCATGTGTATCCTCCCCCAAAAAACAGACTAGTTGTCTTGAAACTGAAAGAAATGAACTTGTGACATGGTACACTGGAGCAAACCCATATATGACCCTAGAGTCAACGAAACTGAGCTGTACACAAAAGTATTTGGACTAGTTATGGGTCCAATGTGACAAACTGCATCCAATTACCAAATGTATCCCGTCAGTAAATCACAAAGGCTTATTTGACACCCGCAGTGAGAGGAGAGACCAGTTCCATGTGAGTGCAGATGACTGGGGTTGAGAGTTTCCCTAATATACCATGACCAGTGAATGTCTAGCTCCACCCCACATTCCCTGCTCCCACTCTGTCAGAGTGTTTTCCTTCAGGCCAAAGATCTGATTTGATAAGCCATTGTATTAGGCGTTTGATTAGTTATTTTTTCTGTAATAACATCAATAAAGAAAAAGACATACAGAGTAAATATATTTTCTTTCATCTGTAGACTAATATCAAATCAGATATTTGAAACCTGTATGCATGGTGATTGCCACATGAAGGCATGCTAATTTAGAAATATTTATTTATTTGTTTAGCCTACTTACACTATATATACAAAAGTATGTGGACACCCCTTAAAATGTGTGGATTTGGCTATTTCAGCCACATCTGTTGCTGACACGTGTATAAAATCAAGCACACAGCAATATCCATAGAAACACATTGGCAGTAGAATGGCCTTACTGAAGAGTGCGTCACAATCGTCTCTTCTCGGTTGCAACGTCAGCACAAGAACTGTTCGTCGGGAGCTTCGTGAAATAGGTTTCCATGGCCGAGCAGCCGCACACAAGCCTAAGATCACCATGCGCAATGTCAAGCGTCGGCTGTAGTGGTGTAAAGCTTACGGCCATTGGACTCGAGCAGTGGAAACGCGTTCTCTGGATTGATGAATCCTGCTTCACCATCTGGCAGTCCAACGGAAGAATCTGGGTTTGGGGAATACCAGGAGATCGCTACCTCCCCGAATGATAGTGCCAACTGTAAAGTTTGGTGGAGGAGGAATAATGGTCTGATGCTGTTTTTCATGGTTCAGGCCCCTTAGTTCCAGTGAAGGGAAATCTTAAGGCTACAGCATACAATGACATTCTAGACGATTCTGTGCTTCCAACTTTGTGGCAACAGTTTGGGGAATTCCCTTTCTTGTTTCTGCATGACAATTCCCCGTTGCACAAATTGTGTTCCATCCAGAAGTGGTTTGTCAAGATCGGGGTGGAAGAACTTGAGTGGCCTGCACAGAGTCCTGACCTCAACCCTATCAAATACCTTTGTGATGAATTGGAACGCCGACTTCGAGCAAGGCCTAATCACCCAACATCAGTGCCTGACCTCACTAATGTGCTTGTGGCTGAAAGGAAGCAAGTAAATGTTCCGACATCTAGTGGAAAGCCTTCCCAGGAGAGGAACGTGGCTTGGGACTCACCAGGAGATATGCAGGTGTATAAAGATATTTGGACCGGTCCTAGACTTGTCTCTGTATATCAGCAAGCAAAGAACAGGGCTTAGTTTTTGTTGTGTGTGCTTTCCTGTCACATGACATTCTTATATTTTGTTTCTTTGGTTTGGTGCACACCATACTATGTGTGTAAACTGCTCTGCCTTGTCTGTAGGCTGTGCCTGATTTTCAGGAGACCAGACCCAGGAATTATGTCCTCTCTGCTAGTGCATCTGCGGTAAGGAGCTTAAACAGCCAGTTCACTCTACACTAACACTGTACAGTCATGTGAAAAAGTAAGTCCACCCCCTGGAAAGGTTTTATTTTATTTTTTTACATATTTGGACAGATGGATATGTAATCTTCACTTCAACACTATTGACAGATAGGTTACCCAATTTAACACATCACACAATTTGTTTTTTGAAAATGTTATTCAATTAAAATAAACAAAAATGCCTTTTCCTTATGGGGAAAAAGTTAGTACACCCCTACCTTTACCATCACATAAAATGGCTACAATTAGAATTAGGTACCAAAACAAGTGTAAATGATTAGAAAACATTAGAGAGAAACTTAGCAGGGTCCAGCCTTCCATAAAGATAAGAACATTGGTCTGGTTTGGTCTTAACCATATGGGTGTGTGGTAACACATCATTTAAAGATCTAAAGACCTGCCTGAGACCCTCAGAAGAAAGATTACTGATGCCCATGAGTCTGGGAGGGGTTACAAATCCATTTCCAAGCAATTCGAAATACGTCATTCCATTTCCAAGCAATTACATTTCCAGACCACTGGCAAACTACCTAGGATAATTTTTTGAGAGCAGAGGCTTCTTCCTTCCTGACCTCCCATGTAGGCCAAGTTTGTTCAGTCTCTTTCTGACAGTGTACTCATGCACTTTGACATTGATTGTGGCAAGAGAGGCCTGTTGATCCCTTGATGTTACCCTGGGGTTCTTAGAGACTTCTATGAGCATCTTTCGGTCAGCTCTTGGGCTGACTTTGGTGGGACGACCTGTCCTAGGTAGTTTGGTGGGACGACCTGTCCTAGGTAGTTTGGTGGGACGACCTGTCCTAGGTAGTTTGGTGGGACGACCTGTCCTAGGTAGTTTGCCAGTGGTCTGAAATTTTCGTCGGACAGTGAAATTATGTACTTCGAATTACTTGTAAATGGATTTGTAACTCCTCCCAGACTCATGGGCATCAATAATCTTTCTTCTGAGGGTCTCAGGTAGGTCTTCTGATCTTTGAATGATGTGTTACCACACACCCATATGGTTAAGAACAAACCAGACCAGTTCTAATTCGAGCCATTTTATGTGATGGTAAAGGTAGGGGTGTACTAACTTTATGTGATGGTAAAGGTAGGGGTGTACTAACTTTATGTGATGGTAGGGGTGTACTAACTTTATGTGATGGTAAAGGTAGGGGTGTACTAACTTTATGTGATGGTAGGGGTGTACTAACTTTATGTGATGGTAAAGGTAGGGGTGTACTAACTTTATGTGATGGTAAAGGTAGGGGTGTACTAACTTTATGTGATGGTAAAGGTAGGGGTGTACTAACTTTATGTGATGGTAAAGGTAGGGGTGTACTAACTTTTTCACCATAAGGAAAGGCATTTTTGTTTATTTTAATTGCATAACATCTTCAACGTTTTTTTTGTCAATAGTGTTGACGTGAAGATTACACATCCATCTGTCCAAATATGTCAAATAAAAGAGAACTTTCCAGGGGGTGTACTTACTTTTTCACATGACTGTACATGTAGCCTACTCTCACTGACTAAGTGTGCTCATAACCTCGGGCAGCATCTCCATACATTCAGTGTACACAAGCCTAATGTTCCATGCTGCCAGAGACTACAGCCTGTTGAGAGTGCAGCTCATAGAGCAGTGTTCCCCAATCCTGGTCCTGGGGTTGCCTCAAATAACCAAAGACTTGATGATGAGTGGGTCAGTTGAATCAAGTGTGTTAGTGCTAGGTCCCCAGGACTAGCCTCACGAGCCACCCTGATCTCACAAGCTCTCATGAATTGTTCACAACACAGACATATATGCTCGTGAGATCAGGGTGGCTCGCGAGGCTGGTCCTGGGGACCAAAGGGGTGCACATTGTTGTTTTTGCCTTGATTCAACTGATCCACTCATCATCAAGTCTTTGGTTATTTGAGTCTGGTGTGTTAGTGTTGCTGAGCACTATAGGGAAATAATGCCTGCTCTAGAATGTGCTTCTAGCCAATCAGAATAAAGTATTCAACAATTCCATGGTGTAATCCCAGTCAGTATGAGATAGAACATTGTGTCCCAGCTAAGACCAACAACATAGACGGACTATACAGCTACAAGTAGTGCGTGGAATTACAGACTATACTGAACAAGTTAAATGTATTAGCTGAGATGAAATGTTTTCCATACACATAGATACGTATAGCCTACTTGGACACCAAGTCCCCACATTCCCTCTCTCCCACGCTGAATAACTTGAAGCCACAGGGATCTTCTTACAGGCTCCATTTCCCCTTTTACACTGGGGGTCAATGTTGGGTCAATGTTGGGTCAATTGGAAAGAATGTTTGTTTTCCACAATGTGTGGGTGTGGTCCTTATGACGTGACAAGTCACTATAACGTTAATCATGTTTGGCTTTGTGCTGTCACCCATGACAACCGGGATTGTATACAAGACACACTATGAGACGTCTTTAATTTATTCTTATCACAAGATTTCTTTCGGCGTAGTTTTATGGTAGTCCATTATCCATGTGACACTTTACGGACAAACCCACAGAAGTGTTGTAACGATCTTCACAGGTGTTTCACTTCAAATGATCCAGATCAAATGGACTCTGAACAGTACCAGAATATTTGTCGAAGCTGACTTGAATACACCCATGGGTTGAAAACACATGTTTCTTAACTGTCATGTCATCAGTGTCGAAACAATCTAAAAATGTGTGTGTCTCTCTCCCCCTGTCTTGTCATGCGGCTTTTCAGCTCTGGAGTGAGGAGGTGGACAATGTGAGTATGACGTGTTTGGACATGATGTCTTTAGGCCTTTATCACCCCCAGAGTTCACACAGGTGGACTCAAAAACAAAACAAAGAACAATGGGGTGGCGTACCAGCAGTCAACAATAGTCTGATGGGTGACAATATTAGCCTGTGAATTATATATTATCACTTGTGAATGATGCCCAGCAATAAGGCAAGAAACAATGACTTTTTTTCTTTTGCGACTTTTTCTAATCATAGTCACACACCTCATGTAGCTTATAGGCCTATCTATAGGTTTTCATAAGGTTTGTATCACAAAGTTACCAAATAACTTCTTAAAATTAAGCACATTAATTTGCTTTACAAGGGGTGTAGAGTCTAACTAGCATACAGAAGGGACACATGAGTTTCAAGTTTGGGGAAGATAATCTTCACAATTAAAACACAACTTTTGTAATAAAAGCATTACATGCATAACCACATTTCCTGTCACTTTTGATAATGGGGATTTCCCCCTTATGGAATATTTGTGTTTATAGCCTACAGCTATCATTGCTGCACTCATAATGTGAAGAATCCCACAACTGTCCTAGACTATGTTTGGAATATGAATTTCTCGCACAGAATAGAATAGGTCAACTTTTGTACTATGGGGGATAGTAGATTGACACAGGCTGGTGCTTTTGATGTTCATTAGGCCTGACTAAAAATGTAATATGTAAGTTCCAATATATTCAATATGCGCCTCGGAATTGAATAAGGACGTGCGCAGTCGTGTCCCGGATTTGTCTGTCTTCAGTAGTACAGTCGTGGTCAAAAGTTTTGAGAATGACACAAGTATTGGTCACCACAATATTTTCTGCCTCAGTGTTGATGATGGCAATTTGCATATACTCCAGAATGTCATGAAGAGTGATCAGATGAATTGCAATTAATTGCAAAGTCCCTCTTTGCCATGAAAAAACTTTTCCACTGCATTTCAGCCCTGCCACAAAAGGACCAGCTGCCATCATGTCAGTGATTGTCTCGTTAACATAGGTGAAAGTGTTGACGAGGACAAGTTGGGAGATCACTCTGTCATGCTGATTGAGTCAGAATAACAGACTGGAAGCTTTAAAAGGAGGGTGGTGATTGAAATCATTGTTCTTCCTCTGTCAACCATGGTTACCTGCAAGGAAACACGTGCCGTCTTCATTGCTTTGCACAGGCAAGGATATTGCTGCTGGTAAGATTGCACCTAAATCAACTTCAAGGAGAGAGGTTCAATCGTTGGCGTCAGGGCGCCCAAGAAAGTCCAGCAAGCGCCAGGACCGTCTCCTAAAGTTGATTCAGCTGCGGGATCGGGCCACCACCTGTGCAGAGCTTGCTCAGGAATGGCAGCAGGCAGGTGTGAGTGCATCTGCACGCACAGTGAGGAGAAGACTTTTGGAGGATGGCCTGGTGTCAAGAAGGGCAGCAAAGAAGCCACTTCTCTCCAGGAAAAACATCAGGGACAGACTGATATTCTGCAAAAGGTACAGGGATTGGACTGTTGAGGACTGGGGTAGAGTCATTTTCTCTGATGAATCCCCTTTCCGAGTGTTTGGGTCATCCGGAAAACACCTTGTCCGGAGAAGACAAGGTGAGCGCTAACATCAGTCCTGTGTCATGCCAACAGTAAAGCATCCTGAGACCATTCATGTGTGGGGTTGCTTCTCGGCCAAGGGAGTGGGCTCACTCACAATTTTGCCTAAGAACACAGCCATGAATAAAGAATGGTACCAACACATCCTCCAAGAGCAACTTCTCCCAACCATCCAAGAACAGTTTGGTGACGACCAATGCCTTTTCCAGCATGATGGAGCACCTTGCCATAAGGCAAAAGTGATAACAACAAAACATTGACATTTTGGGTCCATGGCCAGGAAACTCCACAGACCTTAATCCCATTGAGAACTTGTGGTCGATCCTCAAGAGGCGGGTGGACAAACAAAAACCCACAACTTCTGACAAACTCCAAGCATTGATTATGCAAGAATGGCCTGCCATCAGTCAGGAGGTGGCCCAGAAGTTAATTGACAGCATGCCAGGGCGGATTGCAGAGGTTTTGAAAAAGAAGGGTCAACACTGCAAATATTGACTCTACATAAACTGAATGTCATTGTCAATGAAAGCCTTTGACACTTATGGAATACTTGTAATTATACTTCAGTGTACCATAGTACTTGTGTCATTCTCAAAACCTTTGACCACGACTGTAGCCTGTAAGATTTATTTAGGGTGCATCAGGCATTATCAAGTGCTTGTCAAATTGTGAATGAGAGACTGATGAAGTGTGTACAGCCTGTGCAAAAAAAACAAAGCAGAGCTCATTACTTTTTTTCAAATAATCATTAGTCGCATCATGCAGCCTTACAATGTATTAAACATCAAAACATAGAGCCCAACGTTTGTATCACAACTAAAGATACATTAATAACTCTAAATGAAGCATATAGGAGAACCTGTTTCTTTGTTAACCTCAACACAGAACAGCAGCATGTTAACACTCCCTCAAATAGTTTGGAGAAAACATCCTTTCTATTTTATTCAGCTTTGTTCAATTTTGTTCTTCATACTATAAAATAATGCTACGGAATTCTAAGCAAATCTTGTCTGGTAAATGAACTAGTGTAGCCCACAGCCATATGACAGAGCCAGATCAGGACCTAACATAAGGACAACTCAGAGTATGAACTAGTGTAGCCCACAGCCATATGACAGAGCCAGATCAGGACCTAACATAAGGACAACTCAGAGTATGAACTAGTGTAGCCCACAGCCATATGACAGAGCCAGATCAGGACCTAACATAAGGACAACTCAGAGTATGAACTAGTGTAGCCCACAGCCATATGACAGAGCCAGATCAGGACCTAACATAAGGACAACTCAGAGTATGCTATTCTGTTCTTCTGAAACATACTACATTCTCTTCATATCATGCTTCTATAGACCTGTCTAAAATAAATAATGGATTTATTGTGAAAGTGTAGGCTATATTATTTATCATTTTTAAAATGTAGATCAGTAGCTTGTAGGCTGTGTGTGGAAGCCTGGAGATGCTAAATTGTATAGCACTTTGTGACATCGTCTTATGTAAAAATGCTTTATAAATACATTTGATTGATATGTTACTTCACGTCAATTACCATGAGAACAGGCAGTTATCTGCTTGACAATCACCGGCTGACAAAATGTTGTGACCGCCTCAGCCCTAATTACATAATATCTTGTTCTGTGGTTTTGTTGTTCTGTAGGCAGCGCACGAACTTCGAGTGGCCCAGACAGAGTTTGACAGACAGGCAGAGGTCACACGACTCCTGCTGGAGGGCATCAGCAGTACACACGTGAGTCATGAGGTCACACATGTAGAGCAGACGAACATGACCACTACACATAACCATTCTCTTTAGCATATGCACTGTTTACCATGTATTATGCTGTTTTAACATGGTGGTAACGGGGTTGAGGAGGAACAAGTATTTATAATGGGGTTGTCTTGTCTGCGTTTTGGATCTGTTGTTTGTAGGTGAACCACCTGCGCTGCCTGCATGAGTTTGTGGAGGCCCAGACGGCCTACTACAAGCAGTGTTACCTGCACATGCAGGACTTGCAGAAAGAGCTGGACAGGTGAGGACTGGCTCTGGGTAGATGCACACATTTATGTTGAGCATACTTATCTGGGGTGTCTATGCCTGACATTCATTTGCCGTCTCCACTGTTATCTCTTATGCTCTCAGTTCCAATGGAGATGTGTAAGTAATATTTGATGAAGATTACAGTTGAAGTCACATCTACTCAACAAGTCTTATTATTCCTTAGGGAATGTGCTGTGTACCTTATGACTGTCTTCTCTCCCTAAACCTCTGCAGGTTTCCCAACGCTTTTGCTGGTAACCCGGGCCTCTCCATGACCTCAGGTGGCTCCTCTCCCCAGGGGAATGCCACCATACCCCTGGACGCTGCCAGCGCTGTGGAGACAGACACGCTGAAAATCGAAGAAGTGCAGGCTCCCGCCACGGGTACACGCAAGGCCAAGGTCCTGTACGACTACGACGCTGCCGACACCAGTGAGCTCTCCCTACTGGCTGACGAGGTGAGCACACAATCCTTTAATCGGGTGTGTCTGGTTGCTGGCTCATGTACAGTTGCATTGTATTAACACTGCTGAATCACTATGAATGTTATTTTGTCATTTCCCAGCTTATCACAGTTTACACAGTGCCAGGCATGGACTCTGACTGGCTGGTTGGAGAGAGAGGGAACCAGAAAGGGAAAGTGCCTGTCACATACCTGGAGCTGCTCAGCTAAAGAAACCAGACTCAAAGAAATACATGGACAGACACACACACAAACACACACATTTGCACTCACATGCCTTCAAACATGCAGACGTTGACAAATTCAAACAAGCAAACACACCCACTGTTCATTCTGTACGCACCCGGACGACATGAAATCATTGGTGATTATGAAGGAAAATGCACCACATTGAATATGGATGAATGTTTACCTTGACAACTTGGGTGAAAATTCTGATTACAGATTATCTAAATTTCACCATTCTTCTCACCGCAGGAAAATAATCCTGCTGCAACAAGAAATGTAGATTATTATCTGGATTATAATTAAGGGACATTTTTGTAGGTGTTGATGCAAGGCAAATCAAGTCTGACATTTCTAAAGTGGAAATTACAAACTTTAGAAGCCTTTTTTAACCTTGAATACACTGCAATTTGCATTTCCTGCGGTGCAGGAAGATGATCCGCGACAACAGTGGTCAAATTAAGATAGCAGATCTTTTGGTTTTATTTTAGGTGACGTTTCACAGCAGGCGTGAAGCTTCATACAGCCTGCCCACTCACTAGCACCTGTTTAAACTACACTATATGCACCAATGCATGCACCAATGCACCAATCTTTTCCATTCCAAATACTATGACGGTAATACACGTCCAAATATATTCCATACACCCTGTGCACCTCTGGTTAAACCACATTCCTGCAATGTAATTTTCCTTCACACCACTACCTGGCACTGAAACATTTCATGGTCATATGCCCTGGTTAGTGACTAACTGGAAATGTAATCACGCTCACAGCCAAGATTTGAAGCACTCCTAGTCGTTTACTTAACTGCCTTACAACGATGGGAGAGAGCTGTTTCCATCTGCTGTAACTAATAGAATGTATGGTACACACCACCATTTCCACACTCTTGTTTGCTTGGACACTTCTTTTGAAGAAGACAAGCCAGATCTAACGCAGAACATATATTTTTGCATGCAAGACTATAACTTGTTTATCGTTGAAGTATCTGTGGTGAAGCTGTAGCCCCTTTTCTTCCCTTTCTGTCTCTTAAAACGGGTTTCTGTTCCTTCAGTTGTCTTTTGTTCTATCTGCTTACTTGACATTTTTGTTTGATCCGATGTTAAGTGTGTTATCTGTGATCAAGTCTCAGTGTCTTCAGAAAGGACCTAGGCTGCTGCATGTGCTACTGGCAAGAGTCAGTCAGACGACTGTCCACTGCAAAGCCTCTATTTTGTATTGTAATCCAAAGTTTTAATGGTTGTATATTTATTTCTCAGACCTACACATGCATGCAATTCTGAATTGAGCCCAACCCTGGTTTGTACCATTGCTGCTGTGACTGTTTAGGCATGTCTTGTTTTGACCCTTTCCAGCCTTTACTGTCAATGTATTTATTGCCTGTTTACAAGCCATGCTGAGTGAATTAAAATATGTTGATGTAATAAAAATAAAAAAAGGTATGATTTATTTGGATAATCCAAATGTGGTCGTATTCTGGTGTAGCAGTCAGTCAGATCAAAAGTAATCATTCTCTTCTAAATACATTGTATTTCAAATTCAAACTTTATGTCCAACATCTGTAACACATCAAATAAAAGTTTATTGGTCGCATACACAGATTAGCAGGTGTTATATCCGGTGCAGAGAAATGCTTATGTTTCTAGCTTCAACAGTGCAGTAGAACGTCTAGTAAATACACAAATAATCAAAGATCTTTGACTCAGAATGAGTGAAATTAACTAAGTAGATATTAGTGTCAGAATCCAGAATGTGTGTGTAGACAGTATATCAATAGAATGAATAGAATACAGTATACACACAGTGAGTAAACAATATATATGCCACGCAGTCATGGGTGTACAGGAGGAGGCTGAGCACACACCCCTGGGGGGCCTCTGTGTTGAGGATCAGTATGGCAGATATGTTGTTGCCTACCCTCACCACCTGGGGTCAGCCGGTCAGGACGTCTAGGACCCAGTTGCAGAAGGAGGAGTTCAGACCCAGGGTCTTTAGCTTAGTAATGAGCTTGGAGGGCATTATGGTGTTGAACGCTGAGCTGTAGTCGATGAACAGCATTCTCACATAGATGTTGCTTTTGTCCAGGTGGGAAAGGGCAGTGTGGAGGGCGACAACATACTCTCCTAATTCTAATCGGTTTATGAGTACGGCATCGACATGTTCATATGTATAAAGTATTTTATCTGGCATGCTCGGAATTAATATTTGAATTTCTTTTAAAATAAACAAAGAAAAATAGCTTCAAACTGCATTTTAAATAAGTTCTATAGGTAATCTGTGAATATACATGTTTATGTATATTTGAAATGTCATTGCAGTTATGTTTATCTAGAGTGCCTGTACATTCTAGAGGGTGTATTTTAACAAGATATCAGTTACACAGCAATGTCCATGTCCTACCATGGCAGTATGTACAGTATGAGCATGTCCTACCATGGCAGGATGTACAGTATGAGCATGTCCTACCATGGCAGGATGTACAGTATGAGCATGTCCTACCATGGCAGTATGTACAGTATGAGCATGTCCTACCATGGCAGGATGTACAGTATGAGCATGTCCTACCATGGCAGTATGTACAGTATGAGCATGTCCTACCATGGCAGGATGTACAGTATGAGCATGTCCTACCATGGCAGGATGTACAGTATGAGCATGTCCTACCATGGCAGGATGTACAGTATGAGCATGTCCTACCATGGCAGGATGTACAGTATGAGCATGTCCTACCATGGCAGGATGTACAGTATGAGCATGTCCTACCATGGCAGGATGTACAGTATGAGCATGTCCTACCATGGCAGGATGTACAGTATGAGCATGTCCTACCATGGCAGTATGTACAGTATGAGCATGTCCTACCATGGCAGGATGTACAGTATGAGCATGTCCTACCATGGCAGTATGTACAGTATGAGCATGTCCTACCATGGCAGGATGTACAGTATGAGCATGTCCTACCATGGCAGGATGTACAGTATGAGCATGTCCTACCATGGCAGTATGTACAGTATGAGCATGTCCTACCATGGCAGTATGTACAGTATGAGCATGTCCTACCATGGCAGGATGTACAGTATGAGCATGTCCTACCATGGCAGGATGTACAGTATGAGCATGTCCTACCATGGCAGTATGTACAGTATGAGCATGTCCTACCATGGCAGGATGTACAGTATGAGCATGTCCTACCATGGCAGTATGTACAGTATGAGCATGTCCTACCATGGCAGGATGTACAGTATGAGCATGTCCTACCATGGCAGTATGTACAGTATGAGCATGTCCTACCATGGCAGGATGTACAGTATGAGCATGTCCTACCATGGCAGTATGTACAGTATGAGCATGTCCTACCATGGCAGGATGTACAGTATGAGCATGTCCTACCATGGCAGTATGTACAGTATGAGCATGTCCTACCATGGCAGGATGTACAGTATGAGCATGTCCTACCATGGCAGTATGTACAGTATGAGCATGTCCTACCATGGCAGTATGTACAGTATGAGCATGTCCTACCATGGCAGTATGTACAGTATGAGCATGTCCTACCATGGCAGTATGTACAGTATGAGCATGTCCTACCATGGCAGTATGTACAGTATGAGCATGTCCTACCATGGCAGTATGTACAGTATGAGCATGTCCTACCATGGCAGGATGTACAGTATGAGCATGTCCTACCATGGCAGGATGTACAGTATGAGCATGTCCTACCATGGCAGGATGTACAGTATGAGCATGTCCTACCATGGCAGTATGTACAGTATGAGCATGTCCTACCATGGCAGGATGTACAGTATGAGCATGTCCTACCATGGCAGTATGTACAGTATGAGCATGTCCTACCATGGCAGTATGTACAGTATGAGCATGTCCTACCATGGCAGTATGTACAGTATGAGCATGTCCTACCATGGCAGGATGTACAGTATGAGCATGTCCTACCATGGCAGGATGTACAGTATGAGCATGTCCTACCATGGCAGTATGTACAGTATGAGCATGTCCTACCATGGCAGGATGTACAGTATGAGCATGTCCTACCATGGCAGTATGTACAGTATGAGCATGTCCTACCATGGCAGGATGTACAGTATGAGCATGTCCTACCATGGCAGTATGTACAGTATGAGCATGTCCTACCATGGCAGGATGTACAGTATGAGCATGTCCTACCATGGCAGTATGTACAGTATGAGCATGTCCTACCATGGCAGGATGTACAGTATGAGCATGTCCTACCATGGCAGTATGTACAGTATGAGCATGTCCTACCATGGCAGGATGTACAGTATGAGCATGTCCTACCATGGCAGTATGTACAGTATGAGCATGTCCTACCATGGCAGTATGTACAGTATGAGCATGTCCTACCATGGCAGTATGTACAGTATGAGCATGTCCTACCATGGCAGTATGTACAGTATGAGCATGTCCTACCATGGCAGTATGTACAGTATGAGCATGTCCTACCATGGCAGTATGTACAGTATGAGCATGTCCTACCATGGCAGGATGTACAGTATGAGCATGTCCTACCATGGCAGGATGTACAGTATGAGCATGTCCTACCATGGCAGGATGTACAGTATGAGCATGTCCTACCATGGCAGGATGTACAGTATGAGCATGTCCTACCATGGCAGGATGTACAGTATGAGCATGTCCTACCATGGCAGGATGTACAGTATGAGCATGTCCTACCATGGCAGGATGTACAGTATGAGCATGTCCTACCATGGCAGGATGTACAGTATGAGCATGTCCTACCATGGCAGGATGTACAGTATGAGCATGTCCTACCATGGCAGGATGTACAGTATGAGCATGTCCTACCATGGCAGGATGTACAGTATGAGCATGTCCTACCATGGCAGGATGTACAGTATGAGCATGTCCTACCATGGCAGGATGTACAGTATGAGCATGTCCTACCATGGCAGGATGTACAGTATGAGCATGTCCTACCATGGCAGGATGTACAGTATGAGCATGTCCTACCATGGCAGGATGTACAGTATGAGCATGTCCTACCATGGCAGTATGTACAGCATGAGCATGTCCTACCATGGCAGTATGTACAGCATGAGCATGTCCTACCATGGCAGTATGTACAGCATGAGCATGTCCATGTCCTACCATGGCAGTATGTACAGCATGAGCATGTCCATGTCCTACCATGTCCTACCATCATGTACAGGATGAGCATGAGTTCAGGGCTAAGCGTCTCAGGCTCTGCACAGTCTTGGATTGCGTCCTACCTGGTCGGCCGCACAGAGGTTCTCTGTCTGCGCCACATACTCTCACTACTGGTGTCCCCCAGGGTTTGGTTCTAAGCCCTCTCCTTTTCTCTCTAGACACCAAGTCACATGGTCTCTCCTATCATTGCTATGTGGATGAACCACTCCTGCAGGTACAACCCTACTTCACACAGGAAGCGACGCAGGTCCTAATCCAGGCCCTTGTCATCTGCCGCTTGTGCCATTAAACCCCTGCAACTTATCCAGAACGCTGCAGCCCTTGTGGTGTTCAACCTTCCTAAGTTCTCCCATGTCGCCCCACTCCTCCACACACTCCACTGGCTTCCAATCGAAGCTTGCATACACCATTTTTTTAACCTTTACTTAACTAGGCAAGTCAGTTAAGAACAAATTCTTATTTACAATGACGGCCTACACCGGCCAAACCCGGACAATGCTGGGCCAATTGTGCGCCACCCTATGGGACTTCCAATCACGGTCGGTTTTGATACAGCCTGGATTCGAACCAGGGTGTCTGTAGTGATGAGATGCAATGCCTTAGACCGCTGCACCACTCGGGAGCCGCAGCACCATGGTACATGCCTACGTAGCAGCAAGAGGAACTGCCCCTCCCTACCTCCAGGCTATCCTCTAACCCTACACCCCAACCTGAACACTCTGTTCCGCCACCCCAGCTACAGCTCAGCTCAGCCCAGTCAAAGCTCTTCTCTGTCCTGGCACCCCAGCTACAGCTCAGCCCAGTCAAAGCTCTTCTCTGTCCTGGCACCCCAGCTACAGCTCAGCCCAGTCAAAGCTCTTCTCTGTCCTGGCACCCCAAAGGACGGAACCAAGAAGCTAGGACAGCAGAGTCCCCACCCCAAAGGACGGAACCAAGAAGCTAGGACAGCCGAGTCCCCACCCCAAAGGACGGAACCAAGAAGCTAGGACAGCAGAGTCCCCACCCCAAAGGACGGAACCAAGAAGCTAGGACAGCCGAGTCCCCACCCCAAAGGACGGAACCAAGAAGCTAGGACAGCCGAGTCCCCACCCCAAAGGATGGAACCAAGAAGCTAGGACAGCCGAGTCCCCACCCCAAAGGACGGAACCAAGAAGCTAGGACAGCCGAGTCCCCACCCCAAAGGACGGAACCAAGAAGCTAGGACAGCAGAGTCCCCACCCCAAAGGACAGAACCAAGAAGCTAGGACAGCCGAGTCCCCACCCCAAAGGACGGAACCAAGAAGCTAGGACAGCCGAGTCCCCACCCCAAAGGACGGAACCAAGAAGCTAGGACAGCCGAGTCCCCACCCCAAAGGACGGAACCAAGAAGCTAGGACAGCAGAGTCCCCACCCCAAAGGACGGAACCAAGAAGCTAGGACAGCAGAGTCCCCACCCCAAAGGACGGAACCAAGAAGCTAGGACAGCCGAGTCCCCACCCCAAAGGACGGAACCAAGAAGCTAGGACAGCAGAGTCCCCACCCCAAAGGATGGAACCAAGAAGCTAGGACAGCAGAGTCCCCACCCCAAAGGACGGAACCAAGAAGCTAGGACAGCAGAGTCCCCACCCCAAAGGACGGAACCAAGAAGCTAGGACAGCAGAGTCCCCACCCCAAAGGACGGAACCAAGAAGCTAGGACAGCCGAGTCCCCACCCCAAAGGACGGAACCAAGAAGCTAGGACAGCAGAGTCCCCACCCATCTTCCGAAAACATCTGAATATCCTACCCTCCCCCTCCATAGACAAACATTGGCAGTAGAATGGCTTTACTGAAGAGCTCAGTGTCTTTCAACGTGGCACCGTCATAGGATGCCACCTTTCCAACAAGTCACAATGTCAGCGCAATAACCATTCGTTGGGAGCTTCATGAAATGGGTTTCCATGGCTGAGCAGCCGCACACATGCCTATAATTACCATGCTCAACGTAGGCGGGAGTAGTGTAAAGCTTGCCGCCATTGGACGCTGGAGCAGTAAAAATGTGTTCTCTGGAGTGATGAACCACGCTTCACCATCAGGCAATCCGACAGACAAATCTGGGTTTGGCAGATGCCAGGAGAACCCTACCTGCCCCAATGCATAGTGACAACTGTAAAGTTTGGTGGAGGAGGAAGAATGTTCTGGGGCTGTTTTTCATGGTTCAGGCTAGGCCCCTTAGTTCCAGTGAAGAGAAATCTTAACGCTACAGCATACAATGACATAAAGCGAGGTCGATACAGAAATGGTTTGTCAAGATCAGTGTGGAAGAACTTGATTTGCCTGCACAAAGCCTTGACCTCAACCCCATCAAACACCTTTGGGATTAATTGGAACACCGACTGAGCCAGGCCTAGTTGCTCAATATCAATGCCCAACCTCACTAATGCTCTTGTGGCTGAATGGAAGTAAGTCCCTGCAACAATGTTCCAACATCTAGTGGAAAGCCTTCCCAGAAGAGTGGGGGCTGTTATAGCAGGAAAGGGGGGGGACCAACTCCATATTAATGCCCATGATTTTGGAATGAGATGTTCGACGAGTAGGTGTCCACATACTTTTGGTCATGTAGTGTATGTGGTTGTCCCACCTAGCTCTCGTAAGATGAATGCACTAACTGGCAGTCACTCTGGATAAGAACAAATGCTAAATTACTAAAATGTAAAAGAGTAGACGTGTATCAGGTGCATATCGAAAGTGGAGGCAGGGCCTTACCGTGTCGGCTATGTACAAAGAGATATCACTACATATATGATCCAGCCCACACAAACAAACACCCAAAATATCAGGCTGAACAGCACCAGCAGACGAGCCTTCTGGGAAGCCCTCTCTGCCTCCCTCATGTCCCCTCTGGCCAGAGCAGCATGGGTCTAGAGCAGAAGGAAGACACAACCAGCTCAGTCAGGACATGGTCTGTAGCCAACAGGCATATGTATTGTCTGAAGATGTCTGATAAAGTAAAATGAAAGTCAAATGAATTGAACTTTCCGTAATCTTTATTGTACTGTACCATCTTTCTTGTTATGTAATCATTACCGAATGGAAGGCCTGGAGAGTATCACTGCATTCCTAGGATTCTACTACACCTACACTGAAACTCATGCCCACATTCTGCCCTAATTCAGTTCACAGCCAGGCCTATGTTAGTGTACTTGAGTTACCTCGTATGAGTACATAAGGGCGATGAGTCCACTCATGAGGCAGCAGAAGATGGTGACCAGCAGGGACTCCACCATGTAGTCCTTGAGCATGGGAGGCCGCTCATCCCCCAGTGGAGGTCCGTTCATGTACTGAAACACAACAGATGCAAACATGCAGGGACACAATAACCTATTAAAATAGTGGACATTCTTGATATTAAATAGAGATTTAAAATAGAAATGGCACGATCCAAGCACATGACTTTCATTGCAGCACAGGACAAGATTTAGATATATTGGTCAATCTGGAAGTCCATTAGGCAATACATGTTTTAACTGTACTTGAACCATATCCTGTGATTCAATAAATCTATGAGTAATTGAATGAGCAAATCCGTTCTGAACTTATAGTAGCAGTCAAAAGTTTGGACACACTTACTCATTCAAGGGGTTTTCTTTATTTGTACTATTTTCTACATTGTAGAATAATAGTGAAGACATCAACACAATGAAATAACACATATGGAATCATGTAGTAACCAAAAAAGTGTTAAACAAATCAAAATATATTTTATATTTGAGATTCTTCAAATTAGCCACCCTTTGCCTTGATGACAGTTTTGCACACTCTTGGCATTCTCTCAACCAGCTTCATGAGGTAATCATCTGGAATGCATTTTAATTAACAGGTGTACCTTGTTAAAAGTTAATTTGTGGAATTTCATTCCTTCTTAATGCATTTCAGCCAATCAGTTGTGTTTTGGCAAAGTAGGGATGGTGTACAGAAGATAGCCCTGTTTGGGGCTAAGTGCAGTCGCAAAAACCATCAAGCGCTATGATGAAACTGTCTCGCATGAGGACCGCCACAGGAAAGGAAGACCCAGAGTTACCTCTGCTGCAGAGAATAAGTTCATTTGAGTTACCAGCCTCAGAAATATAACATATATTTAGATTTGTTTAAAACATTTTTGATTACTACATGTGTTATTTCATAGATGTGATGTCTTCACTA
The DNA here is from genome assembly GCA_023634145.1 of Thymallus thymallus. Lineage (NCBI taxonomy): Eukaryota > Metazoa > Chordata > Actinopteri > Salmoniformes > Salmonidae > Thymallus > Thymallus thymallus. The sequence goes on along the minus strand of CM042402.1, from coordinate 35,905,889 downwards.
TTATTCTACAATGTAGAAAATAGTAAAAATAAAGAAAACCCTGGAATGAGTAGGTGTGTCCAAACATTTGACTGGTGCTGTATATCTAATAAATCTCCCCCCTTCCACCACCACATGAGAAAGTACAGTCGTGGCCAAAGGTTTTGAGAATGACACAAGTATTGGTCTCCACAAAGTTTGCAGCCTCAGTGTTGATGATGGCAATTTGCATATACTCCGGAATGTCATGAAGAGTGATCAGATGAATTGCAATTAATTGCAAAGTCCCTCTTTGCCATGAAAATGAACTTAATCCCCAAAAAACATTTCCACTGCATTTCAGCCCTGCCACAAAAAGACCAGCTGCCATCATGTCAGTGATTGTCTCGTTAACACAGGTGAGAGTGTTGACGAGGACAAGGCTGGAGATCACTCTGTCATGCTGATTGAGTCAGAATAAGAGTCTGGAAGCTTTAAAAGGAGAGTGGTGCTTAAAATCATTGTTCTTCCTCTGTCAACCATGGTTACCTGCAAGGAAACACGTACCGTCATCATTGCTTTGCACAAAAAGGGCTTCACAGGCAAGGATATTGCTGCTGGTAAGATTGCACCTAAATCAACCATTTATCGGATCATCAAGAACTTCAAGGAGAGAGGTTCAGTTGTTGTGAAGAAGGCGTCAAGGCGCCCAAGAAAGTCCAGCAAGCGCCAGGACCGTCTCCTAAAGTTGATTCAGCTGCGGGATCGGGCCACCACCAGTGCAGAGCTTGCATGGCAGCAGGCAGGTGTGAGTGCATCTGCACGCACAGTTAGGCGAAGACTTTTGGAGGATGGCCTGGTGTCAAGAAGGGCAGCAAAGAAGCCACTTCTCTCCAGGAAAAACATCAGAGACAGACTGATATTCTTTCCGATTGTTTGGGCCATCCGGAAAACACCTTGTCCGGAGAAGACAAGGTGAGCGCTACCATCAGTCATGCCAACAGTAAAGCATCCTGAGACCATTCATGTGTGGGGTTGCTTCTCGGCCAAGGGAGTGGGCTCACAATTTTGCCTAAGAACACAGCCATGAATAAAGAATGGTACCAACACATCCTCCGAGAGAAACCTCTCCCAACCATCCAAGAACAGTTTGGTGACGACCAATGCCTTTTCCAGCATGATGGAGCACCTTGCCATAAGGCAAAAGTGATAACTAAGTGGCTCGGGGAACAAAACATCGACATTTTGGGTCCATGGCCAGGAAACTCCCCAGACCTCAATCCCATTGAGAACTTGTGGTCGATCCTCAAGAGGTGGGTGGACAAACAAAAACCCACAACTTCTGACAAACTCCAAGCATTGACTATGCAAGAATGGCCTGCCATCAGTCAGGATGTTGCCCAGAAGTTAATTGACAGCATGCCAGGGCGGATTGCAGAGTTATTGAAAAAGATATTGACTCTTTGCATAAACTGAATGTCATTGTCAATGAAAGCCTTTGACACTTATGGAATACTTGTAATTATACTTCAGTGTTACCATAGTAACTACTGACATAAAGATCTAAGAACACTGAAGCAGCAAACTTTGTGGAGACCAATACTTGTGTCATTCTCAAAACCTTTGGCCACGACTGTATGTGTGCTTGACAGTACATTTACACTTGTTTGCTCTATACTGATACTCTGATACTCTCTTACTATGGTGTAGGGAGGGTAGCTGGGTGAAGGCAGGAACTGGGCCTGGTAGAAGGCTGCCTGGTTGGGTCCTGGCTGGCAGGCTATGACAGGGGGTTCTGGGTAGTGAGGTGGTTGTTGACAGTAAATACAGTCGGTCATCTTGGGGTCAGGTGGGCTGTAGGGTGGGGGCTCTTCTGATGGGGTGGATGCTGTCATGTCTGATTGGAGCGAGGAGATCTGTGGTTGACACACAGTCGAGGGCGTCCCTCCTGCCACGTCATTTTGGCCTGGCAGCTCCTCCCTGGTTGTCCCATCACTGTCACTGTGAACTCTGTATGGCAGACAGGCAGTAAAAGTACTGTCTGCCTTGTGCACTGGAGGACAGGAAGTGTGGACACTGTCACTGTTGGATGACAGATGGGTGGTTTGGACAGGTAAGCTTGTACGTCCAACAAGGTGTTGGGTTCCTGAGTTACCCTCCTGCACTGCTGTTCTCCCATTGGACAGGGCCTGGCTGTCAGGGCTGGGTAGTTGAATGACTAATGAGTAGAAAAAGGAAGGATAGATATAATTATACTGAGTCACAAGGAAATGAAAAACGTGACTAAAAGCTGTTTATCTACAGCAATGATGTAGCCATGACTACATGACTAACTTTATTAACAAATGGCTTATTTTAGTGCAAATGCAAGGTCCCTGTGGTCTGTATTAAGGAAACAGAGGAACTCTCACAAGTTTCTCAGGGCAGTTGACTGACCCACTTTATCTTATCTTATTATCTTATCTGATTAATTAAAAGGCTCAGGCAAAACGAAACATGGTTATTCAGTGTCTCTGTCCAGTTGCCAGTGTGGTTTGTCAAGGCTTATTGAGTTTCTGCTCTGGAGGGGGTGGAGCTTTGCTGACTGACTGAGACCACAGCAGTCAGCAGGGCAGAGCCCCAGTCAAGGCATCCAGGCTGCTCTAGTGCTGCATGTCTGGGAGAGAGAGGGTTTAGACTTCGGCCCACAAGACATGAAGCATGTAGATATAAAACCAACTGAGATCCTGTAGAATAAATGTTTACTTGTAGATGGGTCAAATCATGTATAATGGACCTGTGTATCACTGAAAATTCTGCAGGAAAAATAGCAACCTAATGTATCTTCATAACACTGTCATGACCCATATATTTCCACCTGTTGTGACATATATTGTGTTATTTTATGGCAGGTTATGACATTTATTTTGTTTCTTAAATCTTTTGTTGTTTTTGTAATCATGTCACGATTGTGTGTGGGGAGAGACCAAGGCGCAGCGCAGGGATAGTAGTTCGACATCGTTTATTTTATACTATGTAAATAATTAATACAATGTATAATTTACAAAACGAAACTGACGAACTACCAGACACAAAACCAAACACAAAATCGACTAAACGTCACGTTCACCAAAACACACACGGAATGAACGGACGTAAAACAAAAGGCACACTTACTTCACCGTGACTGCGACATACATCGATATCGATAACAACCCACACCACGTGAAGGACAGACTCAACATATATCGGATCCCTAATTAGAGACAACGGGATGCAGCTGCCTCTAATTAGAGATCCACCCAAAACCCACAAAGAAACAGAAAAGAAAGACACTGTCAGACTCTGACCATAGCTACATAGAGAAGCAAACAGGCTTCTCTATGGCCAGAGCCTGACAGTACCCCCCCCCCAAGGCGCGGACTCCCGGACGCCAAAAACAAACAAAAACAAACACACAAAACAGGGGGGGTTAATGGGAGGGAAAACTAGTCCATCGGGGGCGGCTCCGGCGATGTGGACAGTTTCGTCCCGTGCCCCTTCCTTATCACCGGTCCCGGGCTGTGGACTGGTGGGGCAAACGGCTCCGGCCATGGAGCGGGGAAAACAACCGGGCCCGGACTGGGCACCGGTGGGGCGAACGGCTCCGGCCATGGAGCGGGGAAAACAACCGGACCCGGACTGGGCACCGGTGGGGCAAACGGCTCCAGCCATGGAGCGGGGAAAACAACCGGGCCCGGACTGGGCACCGGTGGGGCGAACGGCTCCGGCCATGGAGCGGGGAAAACAACCGGACCCGGACTGGGCACCGGTGGGGCAAACGGCTCCAGCCATGGAGCGGGGAAAACAACCGGGCCCGGACTGGGCACCGGTGGGGCAAACGGCTCCGGCCCAGGAGCGGGGAAAACAACCGGGCCCGGACTGGGCACCGGTGGGGCAAACGGCTCCGACCATGGAGCGGGGAAAACAACCGGGCCCGGACTGGGCACCGGTGGGGCAAACGGCTCCGACCATGGAGCGGGGAAAACAACCGGGCCCGGACTGGGTACCGGTGGGGCGGACCGCTCTGGCACTGAGGCGGAGCGGGCGGCTGGACCCGGACTGGGTACCGGTGGAGCGGACCGCTCTGGCACTGAGGCGGAGCGGGCGGCTGGACCCGGACTGGGTACCGGTGGAGCGGACCGCTCTGGCTCTGAGGCGGAGCGGGCGGCTGGACCCGGACTGGGTACCGGTGGAGCGGACCGCTCTGGCACTGAGGCGGAGCGGACGGCTGGACCCGGAATGGGCACCGGTGAACTGACCTTCGCAGGAGGTTCAGGGGCGCTGACCTTCGCCGGAGGTTGAGAGGCGCGGACCTTCGCCGGAGGTTGAGAGGCGCGGACCTTCGCCGGAGGTTGAGAGGCGCTGACCTTCGCCGGAGGTTGAGAGGCGCCGACCCTCGCAGGAGGTTGAGAGGCGCCGACCTTCGCAGGAGGTTGAGAGGCGCCGACCTTCGCAGGAGGTTGAGAGGCGCCGACCTTCGCAGGAGGCTTAGAGGCGCCGACCTTCGCAGGAGGCTTAGAGGCGCCGACCTTCGCAGGAGGCTTAGAGGCGCTGACCTTCGCAGGAGGCTTAGAGGCGCTGACCTTCGCAGGAGGTTTAGAGGCGCTGACCTTCGCAGGAGGTTTAGAGGCGCTGACCCTCGCTGGAGGCTCAGGGTGGCTGACCCTCGCTGGAGGCTCAGGGTGGCTGACCCTCGCTGGAGGCTCAGGGTGGCTGACCCTCGCTGGAGGCTCAGGGTGGCTGACCCTCGCTGGAGGCTCAGGGTGGCTGACCCTCGCTGGAGGCTCAGGGTGGCTGACCCTCGCTGGAGGCTCAGGGTGGCTGACCCTCGCTGGAGGCTCAGGGTGGCTGACCCTCGCAGGAGTCTCAGGGTGGCTGACCCTCGCAGGAGTCTCAGGGTGGCTGACCCTCGCAGGAGTCTCAGGGTGGCTGACCCTCGCTGGAGGCTCAGGGTGGCTGACCCTCGCTGGAGGCTCAGGGTGGCTGACCCTCGCTGGAGGCTCAGGGTGGGGAGCCGGCACGGGTCGTACCGGACTGGGAAGGCGCACCGGAGGTCGAATGCGTGGAGCTGGCACGGGACGCACCTGGCTAGACGCACGCACTGGAGGTTGGGTGCGGGGAGTCGGGCAGAGGTCCGGACCCGGACTGGACATCGGTGAAGCGGATTGCTCTGGCCTGGAAGGGGAGTATCTGACCGGACCTGGACTGGTCCACTCCGCCATCTCCCTCTCGACCTCCTCCTCTATCTCCACCAATTCCCTCAGAACCTCCCCAAAATGCTCCTCCAGCTCCTCCGCCTGCTCCTTGCTCTGAGCCCCCCATTGGTACCTGGGTCTCCCCATGGTCCACATGGGGAGTGGAGTTGGCTCCTCCAGGAGCCCCCACGGGTGAGGGAACCGAAGCATGTCCTCCTCCTCGTCCTCCTCTGACGAGTCCGACTCGAACCCTCCGAGGAGTTCGGTGTTGGTAAACCGACGCGGGTCTATCTCGCTCTCCGTCTCTCCCCATTTGCGCTGCTTGGTCTCGTAAAGGTGGGTTGTTCTGTCACGATTGTGTGTGGGGAGAGACCAAGGCGCAGCGCAGGGATAGTAGTTCGACATCGTTTATTTTATACTATGTAAATAATTAATACAATGTATAATTTACAAAACGAAACTGACGAACTACCAGACACAAAACCAAACACAAAATCGACTAAACGTCACGTTCACCAAAACACACACGGAATGAACGGACGTAAAACAAAAGGCACACTTACTTCACCGTGACTGCGACATACATCGATATCGATAACAACCCACACCACGTGAAGGACAGACTCAACATATATCGGATCCCTAATTAGAGACAACGGGATGCAGCTGCCTCTAATTAGAGATCCACCCAAAACCCACAAAGAAACAGAAAAGAAAGACACTGTCAGACTCTGACCATAGCTACATAGAGAAGCAAATAGGCTTCTCTATGGCCAGAGCCTGACAAATCAGTCATGTTTTTTTCATCATATATTAAATAACTTGTAGAAAATACTCTTTATGACACTGTCAAGAAGCATTATGACCATCATAATCATATAAGCCAGATAGGCCTATCACGTCCATGCCCTTATATCAGTCATCAGTCATAAAGAGGGAGTCTTGTCCCTCTCCTGAAATCTGCTCCTGTATTCATCCCAGTCATCAGCAACAGAGCATTGGGGTCGGTGCACCTCTGACATCAATGTGTGAGCAATTACAATGATGATTTAATATGGTCAGTTTAAAAAAATGTTATATAACATATTCATTCTGTTGACATGTAGGCTATGGTGTAATGGAATGTTTTGTGGGTTTTGACACTCTTATGTAGGTGTCATAACCAGCCATAAAATAACAACCGTTTTATTTAACCTTTATTTAACTAGGCAAGTCAGTTAAGAACAAATTCTTATTTACAATGACGGCCTACCTACAGGCAACAGACCTCCTGCGGGGACGGGGACAGGGGTTAAAAATATAAATAAATACAAATAAATAAAATATAAATATAGGACCAAACACACATCATACATCATACCAAACACACAGACCAGAGTTACTCATGGATGGATGCATAATTGTTAAACTAGGTCCTAGCACCCCAACAGGTCCAGCTATTAGTTTGTGATTAGTGCACACTGAACAGTATTTCCGTTTTGAACGTATCGTTTGTCTCTGTGCTGCTGTTTGTTACTTCTTGGCTACTTGCCAAGTTTTACGTTTTTATAACCGTTTAAATCAATTTTAATTTAACACATTTACCCACGTCTTAGTTCTTTTTATTTTCTCGGTCTACGTTTTTGTATTATAATTTATTTATTTTTTCATTCAACTTTTTTATCCCGGACGCTTTATCTGGACTTGGTTCTACAGGACTTCCACCAGCCGAAGCTAAGTAGTAACATTATTAACACTATGTCATCTGACGTTAACTGCAGTCACTGTATTCATAACATACAGGAAAACTATTGCCTTATGGCGAGGATAGCCTCGCTGCAAGCCCAGCTTCAGACGCAATCGTTAGGCAAGGGCAATATAAGTGTAGGAAAGGATGAAACAGTGTCTGTGTCACCAGTAAGTACAGTTACTAGTATAAATCCCCTCCACAGTCCCCACCAGTAAGTACAGTTACTAGTATACATCCCCTCCACAGTCCCCATCAGTAAGTACAGATAGTAGTATAAATCCCCTCCACAGTCCCCATCAGTAAGTACAGATAGTAGTATAAATCCCCTCCACAGTCCCCATCAGTAAGTACAGATAGTAGTATAAATCCCCTCCACAGTCCCCATCAGTAAGTACAGTTACTAGTATACATCCCCTCCACAGTCCCCACCAGTAAGTACAGATAGTAGTATAAATCCCCTCCACAGTCCCCATCAGTAAGTACAGATAGTAGTATAAATCCCCTCCACAGTCCCCACCAGTAAGTACAGATAGTAGTATAAATCCCCTCCACAGTCCCCATCAGTAAGTACAGATAGTAGTATAAATCCCCTCCACAGTCCCCATCAGTAAGTACAGATAGTAGTATAAATCCCCTCCACAGTCCCCATCAGTAAGTACAGTTACTAGTATACATCCCCTCCACAGTCCCCACCAGTAAGTACAGATAGTAGTATAAATCCCCTCCACAGTCCCCATCAGTAAGTACAGATAGTAGTATAAATCCCCTCCACAGTCCCCACCAGTAAGTACAGATAGTAGTATAAATCCCCTCCACAGTCCCCATCAGTAAGTACAGATAGTAGTATAAATCCCCTCCACAGTCCCCACCAGTAAGTACAGATAGTAGTATAAATCCCCTCCACAGTCCCCATCAGTAAGTACAGATAGTAGTATAAATCCCCTCCACAGTCCCCATCAGTAAGTACAGATAGTAGTATAAATCCCCTCCACAGTCCCCACCAGTAAGTACAGATAGTAGTATAAATCCCCTCCACAGTCCCCATCAGTAAGTACAGATAGTAGTATAAATCCCCTCCACAGTCCCCATCAGTAAGTACAGATAGTAGTATAAATCCCCTCCACAGTCCCCACCAGTAAGTACAGTTACTAGTATAAATCCCCTCCACAGTCCCCATCAGTAAGTACAGTTACTAGTATAAATCCCCTCCACAGTCCCCATCAGTAAGTACAGTTACTAGTATAAATCCCCTCCACAGTCCCCATCAGTAAGTACAGTTACTAGTATAAATCCCCTCCACAGTCCCCACCAGTAAGTACAGTTACTAGTATAAATCCCCTCCACAGTCCCCATCAGTAAGTACAGTTACTAGTATAAATCCCCTCCACAGTCCCCATCAGTAAGTACAGATAGTAGTATAAATCCCCTCCACAGTCCCCACCAGTAAGTACAGATAGTAGTATAAATCCCCTCCACAGTCCCCATCAGTAAGTACAGTTACTAGTATAAATCCCCTCCACAGTCCCCATCAGTAAGTACAGTTACTAGTATAAATCCCCTCCACAGTCCCCATCAGTAAGTACAGTTACTAGTATAAATCCCCTCCACAGTCCCCATCAGTAAGTACAGTTACTAGTATAAATCCCCTCCACAGTCCCCACCAGTAAGTACAGTTACTAGTATAAATCCCCTCCACAGTCCCCATCAGTAAGTACAGATAGTAGTATAAATCCCCTCCACAGTCCCCACCAGTAAGTACAGATAGTAGTATAAATCCCCTCCACAGTCCCCATCAGTAAGTACAGTTACTAGTATAAATCCCCTCCACAGTCCCCATCAGTAAGTACAGTTACTAGTATAAATCCCCTCCACAGTCCCCATCAGTAAGTACAGTTACTAGTATAAATCCCCTCCACAGTCCCCATCAGTAAGTACAGTTACTAGTATAAATCCCCTCCACAGTCCCCATCAGTAAGTACAGTTACTAGTATAAATCCCCTCCACAGTCCCCATCAGTAAGTACAGTTACTAGTATAAATCCCCTCCACAGTCCCCACCAGTAAGTACAGTTACTAGTATAAATCCCCTCCACAGTCCCCATCAGTAAGTACAGTTACTAGTATAAATCCCCTCCACAGTCCCCATCAGTAAGTACAGTTACTAGTATAAATCCCCTCCACAGTCCCCACCAGTAAGTACAGTTACTAGTATAAATCCCCTCCACAGTCCCCATCAGTAAGTACAGTTACTAGTATAAATCCCCTCCACAGTCCCCATCAGTAAGTACAGTTACTAGTATAAATCCCCTCCACAGTCCCCATCAGTAAGTACAGTTACTAGTATAAATCCCCTCCACAGTCCCCATCAGTAAGTACAGTTACTAGTATAAATCCCCTCCACAGTCCCCATCAGTAAGTACAGTTACTAGTATAAATCCCCTCCACAGTCCCCACCAGTAAGTACAGTTACTAGTATAAATCCCCTCCACAGTCCCCACCAGTAAGTACAGATAGTAGTATAAATCCCCTCCACAGTCCCCATCAGTAAGTACAGTTACTAGTATAAATCCCCTCCACAGTCCCCATCAGTAAGTACAGTTACTAGTATAAATCCCCTCCACAGTCCCCATCAGTAAGTACAGTTACTAGTATAAATCCCCTCCACAGTCCCCATCAGTAAGTACAGTTACTAGTATAAATCCCCTCCACAGTCCCCATCAGTAAGTACAGTTACTAGTATACGCAGCGCTGCTGCTCCCCAGGGAAAGGTTTGATATTCCGGACGAATTGAAAAGACGACGCCGTGGATGCAGGGCGGGATTGAAATGTAAGGCAAAGCGGAGGAGGTTCAAGTACAAGCCGGCTATACCGTCTATTATTATGGGCAATGTGAGGTGTCTACATAACAAGATGGATGAGTTGGCGGGACTTGTTCGTGGACAAAGGATTTATCGGGAAGCTAGCCTAATGTGTTTTACTGAGACTTGGCTGAACGATAACATCCCCATACAGAACGTCACTATCGACGGTTTCCAGACCATCACAGCGGACAGGGATCGCGTCTCTTCCGGTAAGAGTAAGGGTGGTGGGCTGGCTTTATTAGTTAACAACAGATGGTGTCATCCCAAACATATTACTCTTAAGGAAAAGTTTTGTAGCCCGGACATTGAACTGCTAGCCGTTAGCCTGAGACCCTACTATCTACCTAGGGAATTCACGGCGGCCATTGCTGTTATTGTTTACATCCCGCCCTCTGCTGACGCAAACGCAGCGTGTGACGTCATCCACTCTGTTATCGCGAGGTTACAGACAGCGCATCCCAGTGCTTTCCTTGCCATTTCGGGGGATTTTAACCATGCATCTCTCTCTTCAACGCTGCCCACGTTCAAACAGTTCGTGAAGTGCCCAACCAGGAATAATAAAACTCTGGACTTGTTATATGCTAATGTGAAGGATGCATACAACTCCACTGCACTCCCTCCCCTCGGTAGATCGGATCACAACCTTGTCCACCTCACCCCACTCTACAGGCCTATGGTCCAACAGCAGCCTGCAACCACCAGGACTATTAGGAGATGGTCCCCGGAGGCGAATGAGGCCCTACAGGACTGCTTTGAAACAACAGACTGGGATGTGCTCTGTGAGGCTCATGGGGAGGACATCGATGGACTCACTGACTGCATAACAGACTATATTAATTTTTGTGTAGACAACACTGTACCCACCAGGAAGGTACGCTGTTTCCCAAACAATAAACCCTGGGTCACCAGCGACCTGAAGGCCCTGCTGAATGAGAAGAAGAGGGCCTTCAAGGAGAAGGACAAGGACAAATTGAAATGCGTCCAGAGGGAGCTGAAGTTGCGGATTGCTGAGGGGAAGAGAGTGTATAAGGAGAAGATGGAGGACAAGCTGAGGCAGAGCCAGGTGAGAGAGGTGTGGAAGGGTATGAGAAATATCACTGGCTTCAAAAAGTCAAACAGTGGGCAGACGGAGGGGACCCAGGACAGAGCCAATGAGCTGAACCAATTTTTTAACAGGTTCGATACTGGCCCTGTCCACCTCCCCTCCAGCTCCCCAGACCACACACCCTCACGGCTATCCCACCCCCACTTTGCTCACAGCACCTCTGCTGAGACAATCAGTGACCCCACCTCTGCCCCTGCCCCCCCTGGACTGATCCTCAACACCCCCCTTCCCCCCACCTCCCCACCTGGGCTGGCTTTCACCACCAACCAAGTGAAGAGAGAGCTGGAGAGACTACACCAGTGGAAAGCGGCGGGCCCTGATGGCATCAGCCCAAGGGTGCTGAGGGTCTGTGCTGACCAACTGTGTGGAATACTCCAGCGTCTTTTCAACCTTAGCCTGAGCCTAGAAAGGGTCCCTGTGCTGTGGAAAACATCCTGCCTCGTCCCAGTGCCCAAGAAGGCACACCCCACTGTCCTGAATGACTTCAGACCTGTAGCGCTAACATCCCACATCATGAAGACCCTGGAAAGGTTAGTCCTCGCTCACCTCAGACCCCTGGTGTGTTCATCAATGGACCCCCTGCAGTTTGCATACCAGCGCAAAATCGGGGTGGATGATGCAATCATCTACCTTCTGCAGAGGGCCTACTCTCACCTGGACAACGCAGGTTGCACTGTGAGGGTCATGTTTTTTGACTTCTCCAGTGCCTTCAATACCATTCAGCCCCTGCTACTGGGTGAGAAGATGAGGAGGATGAAAGTGGAAGCACCCTTAGTCTCCTGGGTCACGGACTACCTGACCGGTAGGCCACAATTTGTGCGACTACAGAGCTGTGTGTCAGAACGGGCTGTTAGCAACACAGGGGCCCCCCAGGGTACGGTCCTGTCCCCCTTCCTGTTCACCCTCTACACCTCAGACTTCAGATATAACTCTGAGACATGCCACCTACAGAAGTTCTCGGATGACTCTGCTATTGTAGGGTGCATCAGGGGTGGGCAGGAGGAGGAGTACAGGAGCACAATCAGTGACTTTGTGTTGTGGTGTGAGCAGAACCACCTTCAGCTCAACATCAGCAAAACTAAGAAGATGGTGGTGGACTTCAGGAGAACCAAGGCACAACTGACTGCAGTCCCTATAAAGGGGACGGATGTGGAAATGGTTGAGTCATACAAGTTCCTGGGTGTCCATATGGACAACAGACTGGAATGGGCTGGTAACACCAGGGCCCTCTACAAAAAGGGCCAGAGCCGACTCTACTTTCTGAGGAGGCTCAGGTCCTTTAACGTGTGCAGTAAACTACTGCATACCTTCTACCAGTCTGTGGTGGCCAGTGCCATCTTTTTTGCAGTGGTGTGCTGGGGAGCAAACATCAAAGCCGGTGATGCTTCTCGGGTAAATAAGCTGATCAGGAAGGCTAGCTCTGTCCTGGGGATGAGCCTTGACACTCTAGAGGAGGTGGCGGAGAAACGGATCCTGGCCAAACTGCTGGCCATCATGGACAACGTCACCCACCCTCTGCACACTATGGTTATGACGCAGAGGAGCACTTTCAGTCACAGACTGATCCCACCACGGTGTGCCAGAGAGCGCTACAGGAGGTCCTTCCTGCCGGCGGCTATGAGACTATATAATGCCTCACCGGGGTGCCGTGCCGTCGGCAACATAGATCTGGAACTGTTGGGGTGCTAGGACCTAGTTTAACAATTATGCATCCATCCGTGAGTAACTCTGGTCCGTCAGCACTCATCCACTCAGGACCTATTTATTCATACAGGTCTGTATATACATACTCATGTACAGTTGTTATATTATATCACATGCAATATTGTAAGTAATTATTGGACGTAGGCATTCACTCAGGAATGCATATTAGTATCCTGCCAGTTGCACCTTTTCTCATTGCTTTTAGTATATCGAATGTGCAATAAGTGCAGTTGTCTGTAATTAAACCCTGCGCACTAAGGACTGTATTTTAAGGGAATTACTATTATTACCCCAAATGATATCATACACACATTTAGCTATTAAAGTATCTCTTCCTGTCATTTACCTGTACAGTTTGTGTAAACATGCAAGTATTCACTTATCTGTAAATATAACTGTATACCTAACTGTACAGCTAATTTAACTAATTTAACCATGCAAAATTTTCACTTACCTGTTAATTTACCCAGTCTGTCTATTAAGTAAACTATTATTACCCTCGCTCATATCATACGCATTTTTAGCTACTGAAGTATTTCTCTGCCATCGACCTGTATAGTATAGTTAACCATCCAACATCCACCCATGTATAGTGTACATATTCAGCCAACCACTCATACTATGCAATGTCCTTTTATAGGTTATTTTTTATTTTTTATTTTTTTATTTTTTTATTTTTTTTTTGCACTCCAGATATCTTGTATTTCTATACTTTTTCATACTGCCGCTCTATGTATCATGTACCGTGTATCTGTCTTTTGTGTACTTTTCGTTGTGGCATTTTGCACCTGCCCTGTGTTTTGTTGTAGCTGCTTGACAATGAAATTTCCCCCCCGGGGGAGCAATAAAGTACCTATCTATCTATCTATCTATCTATCTATCTATCTATCTAAATCCCCTCCACAGTCCCCACCAGTAAGTACAGTTACTAGTATAAATCCCCTCCACAGTCCCCATCAGTAAGTACAGATAATAGTATAAATCCCCTCCACAGTCCCCATCAGTAAGTACAGATAATAGTATAAATCCCCTCCACAGTCCCCATCAGTAAGTACAGATAATAGTATAAATCCCCTCCACAGTCCCCACCAGTAAGTACAGATAATAGTATAAATCCCCTCCACAGTCCCCACCAGTAAGTACAGATAATAGTATAAATCCCCTCCACAGTCCCCATCAGTAAGTACAGATAATAGTATAAATCCCCTCCACAGTCCCCATCAGTAAGTACAGATAATAGTATAAATCCCCTCCACAGTCCCCATCAGTAAGTACAGATAATAGTATAAATCCCCTCCACAGTCCCCATCAGTAAGTACAGATAATAGTATAAATCCCCTCCACAGTCCCCATCAGTAAGTACAGATAATAGTATAAATCCCCTCCACAGTCCCCGCAGCCGGACAGTTTTCTCAGGGCTTCTGGAAAGAAATGCAGTCGGCATGTTCAACTGGTGTCGCTCATTCAGCCGACAGAAACTTTCAACCCGTTCTCCCTGTTAAGCAACGAGTCGGAGCAGGAGACTTCTCAGGTCTCTCCTCCACCCGTTACGGGATCTGAGCCACCGAAGCCTCCCACCATTAGCTCTGACTAATTGAAAACCCTAGTCATTGGTGACTCCATTACCCGCAATATTAGACTTAATAAGAATCATCCAACGATTATACACTGTTTACCAGGGGGCAGGGCTATCGATGTAAAGGCTCATCTAAAGATGGTGCTGGCTAAAACAACATCTGGTGAGTGTAGAGAGTATAGAGATATTGTTATCCACGTCGGCACCAACGATGTTAGGATGAAACAGTCAGAGATCACCAAGAGCAACATAGCTTCAGTGTGTAAATTAGCTAGAAGGATGTGTCGGCATCGAGTAATTGTCTCTGGCCCCTCCCAGTTAGGGGGAGTGATGAGCTCTACAGCAGAGTCTCACAACTCAATCGCTGGTTGAAAACTGTTTTCTGTCCCTCCCAAAGGATAGAATTTGTAGACATTTGGCCCTCTTTCTGGGACTCACCCACGAACAGGACCAAGCCTGGCCTGCTGAGGAGTGACGGACTCCATCCTAGCTGGAGGGGTGCTCTCATTTTATCTATGAACATAGACGAGGCTCTAACTCCTCTAGCTCCACTATGAGATAGGGTGCAGGCCAGGGAGCAGGCTGTTAGCCAGCCTGACAGTTTAGTGGAGTCTGCCACTAGCATAGTCAGTGTAGTCAGCTCAGTTAGCCCCATTGAGACCGTGTCTGTGCCTCGATCTAGGTTGCGCAAACCTAAACATGGCGGTGTTCGCCTTAGTAATCTCACTGGAATAAAGACCTCTTCCATTCCTGTCATTATTGAAAGAGGTTGTGATATCTCACTTCTTAAAATAGGGTTACTTAATGTTAGATCCCTCACTTCCAAGGCAGTTGTAGTCAATGAACTAATCACTGATCATAATCTTGATGTGATTGGCCTGAATGAAACATGGCTTAAGCCTGATGAATTTACTGTGTTAAATGAGGCCTCTCCTCCTGGTTACACTAGTGACCATGTCCCCCGCGCATCCCGCAAAGGCGGAGGTGTTGCTAACATTTACAATAGCACATTTCAATTTACCCCCCAAAAAAGGACAGTGTTTTCATCTTTTGAGCTTCTAGTCATGAAATCTATGCAGCCTACTCAATCACTTTTTATAGCTACTGTTTACAGGCCTCCTGGGCCTTATACAGAGTTCCTCACTGAGTTCTCTGAATTCCTATCAGACCTTGTAGTCATGGCAGATAATATTCAAATTTTTGGTGACTTTAACATTCACATGGAAAAGTCCACAGATCCACTACAAAAGGCTTTCGGCGCCATCATCGACTCAGTGGGTTTTGACCAACATGTCTCCCGACCTACTCATTGCCACAGTCAAACCCTGGATCTAGTTTTGGAATAAATATTGTGGATCTAAATGTTTTTCCTCATAATCCTGGACTATCAGACCACCATTTTATTTTGTTTGCAATCGTAACAAATAATCTGCTCAGACTCCAACCAAGGATCATCAAAAGCTGTGATATAAATTCTCTGACAACCCAAAGATTCCTAGATGCTCTTCCAGACTCCCTCCACCTATCCAAGGATGTCGGAGTACAAAAATCAGTTAACAATCAAACTGAGGATCTAAATTTAACCTTGCGTAATACTTTAGATGTAGTCTCACCCCTAAAAACAAAAAACATTTGCCAAAAGAAACTAGCTCCCTGGTACACAGAAAATACCCGAGCTCTGAAGCAAGCTTCCAGAAAACTGGAACTGAAATGGCGCTCCACCAAACTGGAAGTCTTCCTACTAGCTTGGAAAGAAAGTACAGTGCAATATGGAAGAGTCCTCACTGCTGCTCCATCATCCTATTTTTCCAACCTAATTGAGGAGAATAAGAATAATCCTACATTTCTATTTGATACTGTTGCAAAGCTAACTAAAAAGCAGCATTCCCCAAGAGAGGATGCCTTTCACTTCAGCAGTGATGAATTCATGAACTTCTTCAACGAAAAGATCATTATCATTAGAAAGCAAATTACAGACTCCTTTTTGAATCTGCATATTTCCCCAAAGCTCAGCTGTCCTGAGTCTGACAGAACTGCCAGGACCTCGGATCAATGGAGACACTCAAGTGTTTTAATCCTATATCTCTTGACACATTCATGAAAATTGTCATGGCCTCTAAACCTTCAACCTGCATACTGGACCCTATTCCAACTAAACTACTGAAAGAGCTACTTCCTGTGCTCGGCCCTCCTATGCTGAACATAATAAATGGCTCCCTCTCCACCGGATGTGAACCAAACTCTCTAAAAGTGGCAGTAATAAAGCCGCTCTTGAAAAAGCCAAGCCTTGACCCAGAAAATGTAAAAAACTATCGGCCTATATCGAATCTCCCATTTCTCTCAAAAATCTTAGAAAAAGCTGTTGCGCAGCAACTCACTGCCTTCCTGAAGACAAATAATAATGTATACGAAACACTTCAGTCTGGTTTTAGACCCTGTCATAGCACTGAGACTGCACTTGTGAAAGTGGTAAACAACCTTTTAATGGCGTCAGACCAAGGCTCTGCATCTGTCCTCGTGCTCTTAGACCTTAGTGCTGCTTTTGACACCATCGACCATCATATTCTTTTGGAGAGATTGGAAACCTTAATTGGTCTACACGGACAAGTTCTTGCCTGGTTTAGATCTTATCTGTCGGAGAGATATCAGTTTGTCTCCGTGGATGATTTGTCCTCTGACAAATCAATTGTACGTTTCGGTGTTCCTCAAGGTTCCGTTTTAGGGCCACTATATATTTTACCTCTTGGTGATGTCATTCAGAAACATAATGTTAACTTCCATTGCTATGCGGACGACACACAGCTGTACATTTCGATGAAACATGGTGATGCACCAAAATTGCCTGCCCTGGAAGCCTGTGTTTCAGACATAAGGAAGTGGATGGCGGCAAATTTCTACTTTTAAATTCTGACGAAACAGAGATGCTAGTTCTAGGTCCCAAGAAACAAAGAGATCTGCTTTTGGATCTGACAATTAATCTTGATGGTTGTACAGCCGTCCCCAAAAAAACTGTGAAGGACCTCAGCGTTACTCTGGACCCTGATCTCTCTTTTAATGAACAAATCAAGAATATTTAAAGGACAGCTTTTTTCCATCTTCGTAACATTGCAAAAATCAGACATTTTTTGTCCAAAAATTATGCGGAAAAGCTAATCCATGCTTTTGTCACTTCTAGATTAGATTACTGCAGTGCTCTACTCTCCGGCTACCCGGATAAAGCACTAAATAAACTTCAATTAGTGCTAAACACGGCTGCTAGAATCCTGACTAGAACCAAAAGATTTGATCATATTACTCCCGTGCTAGCCTCTCTACACTGGCTTCCTGTTAAGGCTAGGGCTGATTTCAAGGTTTTACTGCTAACCTACAAAGCATTACATGGGCTTGCTCCTACTTATCTCTCAGATTTGGTCCTGCCGTACATACCTACACGTACGCTCCGGTCACAAGACGCAGGCCTCCTTATTGTCCCTAGAATCTCTAAGCAAACAGCTGGAGGCAGGGCTTTCTCCTATAGAGCCTCGTTTTTATGGAATGGTCTGCCTATCCATGTGAGAGACGCAGACTCCGTCTCGACCTTTAAGTCTTTACTGAAGACTCATCTCTTCAGTATGTCCTATGATTGAGTGTAGTCTGGCCCAGGGGTGCAAGGGTGAAGGGCAAGGCTCTGGAGCGACGAACCGCCCTTGCTGTCTCTGCCTGGCCGGTTCCCGTCTCTACATTGGGATTCTCTGCCTCTGATCCTATTACGGGGGCTGAGTCACTGGCTTACTGGTGCTTTCCATGCCATTCCTAGGAGGGGTGTGTCACTTCCTGTCCGGTTTGTCCCTCTGGCTTGTGCAGTGGAGGGGATCTTTCGTGGACTATACTCAGCCTTGTCTCAGGGTGGTAAGTTGGTGGTTGTTGATATCCCTCTATTGGTGTAGGGGCTGTGCTTGGCAGAGTGGTTGGGGTTATATCCTGCCTGGTTTGGCCCTGTCCGGGGGTATTATCTGGGTATTGTCGGAGGGGGCCACAGTGTCTCCTGACCCCCCTGTCTCAGCCTCCAGTATCTATGCTGCAATAGTCTATGTGCCGGGGGGCTAGGGTCAGTTTGTTAAATCTGATGTTATTATCCAGTGTCTTGTGTGAATTTAAGTATGCTCCCTCTAATTCTCTCTCTCTCCCACTCTACCTCCCCTCCCGGAGGACCTGAGCCTTAGGACCATGCTTCAGGACCACCTGCTCTGATGACTCCTAGCTGTCCCCAGTCCACCTGGTCATGCTGCTGCACCGGTTTCAACTCTTCTGCCTGCGGTTATGGAACCCTGACCTGTTCATTGGACGTGCCACCTTGTCCCAGACCTGCTGTTTTCATCTCGCTCTACCGCACCTGCGCTCTATTGCACTGAAAAACCAAGTGACATTCCCTCCTGATGTATTTACCTGTTGTAACCTCCACAACTACTTTTATTATTATTTGACCCTGTTGGTCATCTATGAACATTTGAACATCTTGGAGAAAGAACTGGCCTTAATGGCCATGAATTGTTATAATCTCCACCCGGCACAGCCAGAAGAGGACTGGCCACCCCTCAGAGCCTGGTTCCTCTCTAGGTTTCTTCCTAGGTTTTGCCTTTCTAGGGAGTTTTTCCAGCCACCATGCTTCTACATCTGCATTGCTTGTTGTTTGGGGTTTTAGGCTGGGTTTCTGTATAGCACTTTGTGATATCGGCTGATGTAAAAAGGGCTTTATAAATACATTTGATTGATTGATTGATTGATGACAAGAGAGACAAAACAACACTACATAAAGAGAGACCTAAGACAACAACATAGCAAGGCAGCAACACATGACAACACAGCATGGTAGCAACACAACATGGTAGCAACATAACATGACAACAACATGGTAGCAACACAACATGGTAGCAACACAACATGGTAGCAGCACAAAACATGGTACAAACATTATTGTCCACAGACAACAGCACAAAGGGCAAGAAGGTAGAGATGACAATACATCACGCAAAGCAGCCACAACTGTCAGTAAGAGTGTCCATGATTGAGTCTTTGAATGAATGTAGGTGTCGTAACCAGCCATAAAATAATGCAATTTATTTCACAACAGGTCTAAATATATCTGTAAGTTATGTCAGCTGTTATGACATATTATGACATGGTTATGACCTTGTTATGACGCTTGGTGCCAAGTAAAGTGTTGCAGAATGTTTTACAATCTCATCTTCTTTTGTTTTACATCAACTCAATGCATACAGCTTATCTAATTTTGTAATGTTTGTTGTCAGTTTTTGTGTAATCCTAATCATTCAATTAAAATGTAAATTTCTCCCAAAGTCCACTGTTTTACACATTTTATACAATAATAAATTACCATTTTGGTTTGTAGTACTAAACATGCCTTAGGGCATGAACAGAGACTTACCTGGGTCCATTTTGGCAGGCAGCGTACTGTACAGTACAGGGCAGTTTACAGTCGGAGAACGGCCTTATCCAGACAACAGAGACAGAACGTGCCACAGTTTACATCAGATATCCCATGGGCTCCCTCAAATGGCTACGGATCTTGTGTCTCCTCTCCACAGTGGAGAAATAGTATCGTGTTTGTTTAAAGATTGACAGGCTTGTATGTGTGTGTGTGTGTGTGTGTGTGTGTGTGTGTGTTTTTTAGGATGTGACAGTGAACTCAAAGGGGGGGTTCTGATGAAGGAGTAGCTTGAAACCTGGATTGTAACATTACATGGAAACAACAACAGCATCACACCAACACCAATGTAAAAAGAAACAACCATGTTTTAGAGACGGATGAGCTCATCTTCATGAATGGGAAATACGACACCATTTGATAAGAAATAATTACAGTAATCAAATAAACTTAGAAAAACACTGGAAACCTGTGTGAATCAGTAATCAGATATCAAGAGAACTGTACTTCCTCTCCTCAGCCACATCATAGGTGCGCTCCTTTTGTTGTGCTCCTCAGGGTGAATTAGCTGGTGAGCCTTTCTTTTAGCTCACAGTGCACCTTGCGTTTTTCAATGGCAGAATGCTCCCTTTGTTATTTTGAAACAGTTGCTAGCTCACTTTTATGGTATTGTGTATCCCATTGTTTTGACAGGGTATGATGAGCCTCTGTTCAACATGCCAGGTCTACTTATTGAGTTCGTATACACCCCCGGTCAAAGGTATTATCACTCATTCAACGGTTTTTCTTTATTTGCACTAATTTTTACATTGTAGAATAAAAGTGAAGACATCAAAACTATGACATAACACATATGGAATCATGTAGTAACCAAAAAAGTGTCATGTAGTAACCAAATGCCGAGAGTGTGCAAAGTTGTCATCAAGGAAAAGATGGATATTTGAAGAATCTCAAATATAAAATGTTTGATTTGTATAACACTTTTTTGGTTACAACATGATTTCATATGTGTTATGTCATAGTATTGAGTCTATATACTAGGTTTTGAGCCAGCAATGCATAAGATACAGATTTGGAAACCTTTGTACTGTAGATGTATCTAGGTAGGAATCAAAAATGGTTATTTCAAGACCTACAGTAAATTGCACCACATTGGAGGGATACATAATTTTATCGTAGCATTAAGCATATGGTGCTACTTATGAAAAACTCTAGGAAAGAGCGTTCCAAACAAAACATCCCTCTGTGTTTGGCACCTAATTATCATACACTAGGCTCACCATGCAAACCTACAGTATAATGTGATGGTATCTTCTCTCTCATAAGAGCTGATGAATTATATCCAAAAGTTTCAAAGTAATTTATTCAAAGATTAATTGAAGAGTGACATCATGGTTGGTGGAAATGTTATACCTTTTACACACTAAATAACAATCTCTGATCTGTGTTTTCTGTTTTACCATTTACCTGGATTATTCATTGTTGGTTCATGTTGTATTCATTGTTGGTACTTGCAAATGTATTGACATATAATAAGAAATATCTAATTTACATAAGAGTCAATACACATTAGAATCACCTTTTTCAGCGATTACAGCTGTGAGTCTTTCCGGGTAAGTCTCTAAGAGTCTCTAAGAGCTCTGCACACCTGGATTGTACAATATTTGCCGTTATTCCTTAAAAAAATGTTCAAGCTCAACAATTTTTAAGTCTTGCTATAGATTTTCATTGCAGATTTAAGTCAAAACTGTAACTCGGCCACTCAGGAATATTCACTGTCTTCTTGATAAGCAACTCCAGTGTATATTTGGCCTTGTGTTTTAGGTTATTGTCCTGCTGAAAGGTGAATTCATCTCCCAGTGTCTGTTGGAAAGCAGACTGAACTAGGATTCTTCCTGTGTTTAGCTCCATTCCGTTTATTTTTTATCCTAAAAAACTCCCCAGTCCTTAACGATTACAAGCATACCCATAACATGATGCAGTCACCACTATGCTTGAAAATATGGAGAGTGGTACTCAGTAATGTGTTGTATTGGATTTTCCCCAAACATAACACTTTGTATTCAGGAGAAAAAGGTAATTGCTTTGCCACATTTTTTTAAGTATTACTTCAGTGCCTTGTTGCAAACAGGATGCATGTTTTGGAATAATTTTATTCTGTACAGGCTTCCTTCTTTTCACTCTGTCATTTAGGTTAGAATTGTGGAGTAACTACAATGTTGTTGATCCGTCCTCAGTTTTCTGCTATCACAGCCATTAAACTCTGTAACTGTTTTAAAGTCACCATTGGCCTCATGATGAAATCCCTGAGCAGTTTCCTTCCTCTCCGGTAACTGAGTTAGGAAGGAAGCCTGTATCTTTGTAGTGACTGGGTGAATTGATACATCATCCAAAGCGTAATTAATAACTTCACCATGCTCAAAGGGATATTCAATGTGTTTTTTTATATTTACCCATCTACCAATATGTGCCCTTTGCAAACATTTGAAAACCTCTCTGGTCTTTGTGGTTGAATCTGTGTTTGAAATTCACAGCTCGACTGAGGGACCTTACAGATAATTGTATGTGTGGGGTACAGAGAGGAGGTAGTCATAAAAACACTATTATTGCACACAGAGTCCATGCAACTTATTAAGCACATGTTTACTCCTGAACTTATGTAGGTTCGCCATAACAAAAGGGTTGAATACTTATTGACAAGACATTTGAGTTTTTCATTTTTTATTTAAAAAAACAATTCTACTTTGACATTATGTGGTATTGTGTGTAGGCCAGTGACCAAAAAAATCTCAATGTAATCTATTTTAAATTCAGGCACACAACAAAATGTGGAAAAGGTCAAGGGGTATGAATACTTTCTGAAGGTACTATATATTTATTTAACTAGGCAAGTCAGTTAAGAACAAATTCTTATTTACAATGACGGCCTACCTACAGGATCAGCCCCTGGAGCAAATTACAGTTAAGTGCCTTGCTCAAGGACACATCAACAGGTTTTTCATCTTGTCGGTTCGGGTATTGGAACCAGTGACCTTTCGGTTACTGGCCCAACGCTCTAACCGCTAGGCTACCTGCCGCCAATCTTATATTAGTCAGCCTGTGTAAACAGGAAGTCATGCATAATTGTATCCACATTTACAACAATGGGTGTTGTCTGTCCCACGATGATGCAATAGCGTGCATGCCATACATTCTTCAGTAAGGTTAGGTTGAGGTGGTAAACACAGTGCATACTCATTCTGTTGTTGATCTGCTGGATACACACCTCAAACATCACTTTTACTTTTTTTTAAACAGTAAAAAAGCTGACAGTACCAACAGCTGTAGAGAGGCACTCATGGAGCAGTTAGGATTAAATGTGTTGTTCAAGGGCACAACTCATAGATTTTCTTATTTGTAGGTTTTCTTACTACGAAGGAACGGTCACCCCACAAACATTTTCAATGGTCCAGGTCAGACTGGACTTTTGCGTAACTGTACTTCTTCCTCCCACACTGAGGGTGAGACTGGAACTCAGGATGTATGTCCTGTAAACACTTGACCACTCATGTACTCCCCAGTAATCCAAGCTGACTAAGCATGCATTTCCCAGATTGTACTTGTCATAGGCTGCATTTACAAAGACAGTCCAATTCTGATTAGTCAAAATAAGTTTGTGGAAAAATATCAGAATTGGTCTGACCCTTTAGTAACGTCACTGTTTTACTGAATAACAAGTTATTTATGACCACACTTCAGAGCATAACAACACTGCAATTTTGCACTTCAAGTGCTCTCTCACCCACATTCTCAAATCAAATAAAGTATACAGTGAACAGACATTAATTTGTCTGATAAGTGATAGTGGTTACAATAATTTAAACACAGTTATGCTGTCATGATGCAGCAGTGGAAACAAGTCAAAATAAGTCGATTGTTACCATGCACCTCCAACGAGATGTGCCCCAAAAAATGTCTTGTCTTCTTGAAGGAGCATCAACTCATGGTACCTGTCCTCGTTACTCACTCTAAGCCTGTCCCCGGCTTTTAGTTTAAACACCCCGGATGTGTGGGGAGACTTTTCCCAGTACGGAGTCACTGAGTCCTGCTTCATGCAGCCCTCTGAACCAGCGGGCTGACAGTCATTTGATGTGGGCATACAGTTCACTGTGTCAGATGCTGTTAGGAGTTCTCTGTTCATCTGGTAGTTAATTGCAAACAGGATCACCGTCTGGGAGAGGACGAACACAGGGTCCTCTTTGCTACACACAAAGTGACTAGGCCTTCGGAAGGTGATCTGCAGGTAAACCTTGTACATGCCATCTTTGAGCACGATGAGGTTGCCGTCCTCATACCTGAAGTTGCTGAGGTGAGCAAATCCAAGTTTGTCCTCCCATTCAAGGTATTCACTTTTTGAATTACTAAATGAGGCTGGAGCTGGAGGAGAGGCAAGGAGAACATGACGTTTTATCTTAGTCTTATTGAATGGTCTTTCAAGCAATAATCTCATGAATAGTGTGGGTATCATAATTGTACCTGTTAGATGGGCACTTGGATTGGTTATATCTTGCTGCTGCTGAACAATGCCTATATGGAGGGATAAAATAGACAGGTTGATGATGATGATGGTTATAATAACAACCATAATAATAATAATAATAATAATAATAATATAATAATAATATTTTACCTAGAGAATCTCTTTCCGCTGAAGTGTGCTACAAATAAAAACACAATATCCACTCAGATTTACTGTGTATAATAGTCTGCAATATACGTACACAGCCCTGTACAATTAGCATGACAAAAGTTTTCTGATCTCTCTAATAATTATACACATTTACTGAAGGCTACTGGGCCTACACGTTTCGATTCTTACCACACACAACACTATCCATCAATTAATCTGAAACGAGATTATTTGCAGGTAACAGGTTGATTTGATCCAAGGACGCCGTTGAAAAAGAAACTCACCTGGTAGTCCGCTGCTTTGAGTTGTAACGCGTTTAGCAGGAGGGCAGCACACGACAGAAGTATGGAGACACACGCAGCAAACCGAGTGAGACACTCTGACCGTCCTTTATCTCTGCCGCTCACCCGGGAATAAGGAATCCTCTCACTCTGTGCATGATGACACCGGATCTCACAGAGAGCCTCTTCATTGCCCGCGGCTGTCATGATCAGCAGGGAGGGAATACTACTCAATGTATTTTACCGTTCAAGTCCGACTTTTATGAATCTTGTCGCCCACGTTCCACCTACAGTCAGGGTATCGTGTAAAGGGGTTGTCTCAATCTGTGAGTTTCAGTGAAGTCCCTGCAGTGGCCATTGTTCATTTAACACTTAACTTCCTGTTTAGACATTGAACTTGAAACTGCATGGAAACCTAGACATACCATCAATCAAGATATTGTTATAAATATCGTAACTCAACAGCAATGGATTTAAGGTAATTGTATTTGTTTTTCTCAAGTTGTTACAGGATACACATTTCAATCAAGTTGAACAAATAATCAATCATTCAATCATTCGAAATGTTCAATAAACAATAGACAATTATATAAACCCTTGCGAAAATTACTGCGTCCAAAATACCACAGTGGGCTGCAGTTACTGCACTTGTACTGCAGTTTCAAAACGGCAATATTATCAAATCAAACAAATAGAAAAATATAAATTATTAATCAACAAAAAAAGTCCAAATTAAAAGTGTCTTTTCATGGTTTGTTTTCTGTTTAAGTTACAGCTCCATAATTGGCAATGGACTCTGTCTTCTTTGTCACAACACCAGTGGCAGCTGGTGGCCCTTAAAATGGGGAGGACGGGCTCATAGTAATGGCTGGAACTGAATAAATGGAAAGGTCTCAAACAGATCAAACACCTGGTTTCCATGTGTTTTATACCATTCCATTCAATATTATGAGCTGTCCTCCCCTCACCAGCCTCCTCTGAACAGAACACATAGGTCGCGTTCCCCTGCTCAGACCTTGCATGCATCAACCAATGATTGTCGGGCACCAGATTGCTATAACATATGATGTGATTAGCTGATACTTAAAATACCTATCTATACGTTGTAAGCTCTGGCATTTGTCAGCAATGTGCTCATAAACTCTCTCACACTCTCATGGTCGCAAAAAAAAGAACTATGTCCATAATATTCTAATGCAACATCAATCTACACCACCTGGCCAGGTGTTATGAGACTATATCATATCTATTCTAAGAACTGATGGCTTCTACAGTTGTGGTTAGATGGAATACAGGTCCATCCAGTTGTCGCGTCAGGAACAGTTGTAGTATTTTAGCCAAATCATAACTATTTTCCTTTCAGCCACAACCGTAGAAGCCATCAGTTCCCAAGAAAACAGCAGTATCACCACACCGGCCTTGATTAGGCCTGGCTCGGCATTCCAATTCCTCCCACAGGTGTTTGATGGGGTTGAGATCAAGGCCGGTGTGGTGGCCAGTCAAGTTCTTCCACCCCGATCTTGACAAACCACTTCTGGATGGAACACAATTTGTGCAACGGGGAATTGTCATGCAGAAACAAGAAAGGGAATTCCCCAAACTGTTGCCACAAAGTTGGAAGCACAGAATCGTCTAGAATGTCATTGTATGGTGTAGCGTTAAGATTTCCCTTCACTGGAACTAAGGGGCCTGAACCATGAAAAACAGCATCAGACCATTATTCCTCCTCCACCAAACTTTACAGTTGGTACTATGCATTGGGTAAAGATAGTGCTCTCCTGGCACTGCTCCAGAGTCCAATGGCGCCAATGCTTGGCATTGCGCCTGGTGATCTTACACTTGTGTGCGGCTGCTCGGTCATGGAAACCCATTTCATGAAGCTTTGAACTTTTTCAAACAGTTCTTGTACTGAGATTGCTTCCAGAGGAAGTTTGAAACTCGGTATTGAGTGTTGCAACCGAGCACAGGCAATTTTTACACGCTTCAGCACTCAGCGGTCCTGTTCTGTGAGCTTGTGTGGCCTACCACATCACGGCTGAGCCATTGTTGCTCCTAGATGTTTCCACTTCACAATAACAGCACTTACAGTTGACCGGGACATCTCTAGAAGGACAGAAATTTGATGAACTGACTTGTTGAAAAGGTGACATCCTATGACAGTGTCACATTGAAAGTCTCTGAGCACTTCAGTGAGGTCGTTCTACTGCCAATGTTTGTCTATGGAGATTGCATGGCGGTCTCCTCGATTTTATACACCTGTCAGCAACGGGTGTGGCTGAAATAGCTGAATCCACTAATTTGAATGGGTGTCCACATACTTTTGTATATCTAGTGTATTAAATGTATAGTTTCAACCATGTTGAGGCGATACAGTGTTTCTTTACATTTCAGTTTTTTTACAAACATTGGAGTAAAACAAGCTTCTATTTTACAACAGCTGAACTAAGCTCATGCATGAGGCATGTATAAGTTATCTCCTTCAAGAAGTCATGGGTATACAGTATATCATACATTTATAAGTCCAAAACTAAGGATTCTAGCTTTAATGACTATTGATTAATAAGAGAGAAATTAAAACATTCAGACTAGTCTTCCCTGTTGAACTTAGGCTACACTTCATTAGCACTGAAACAACTCAAACACAGAAACAATAGCCACTGTGAAACAATATAACAAAAAACTCCAGGTAGGGTGAACACCCGCAATAACATCTGATAAACGTGTGTATGTGACCAATCAATAACATCTGATAAACGTGTGTATGTGACCAATCAATAACATCTGATAAACGTGTGTATGTGACCAATCAATAACATCTGATAAACGTGTGTATGTGACCAATCAATAACATCTGATAAACGTGTGTATGTGACCAATCAATAACATCTGATAAACGTGTGTATGTGACCAATCAATAACATCTGATAAACGTGTGTATGTGACCAATCAATAACATCTGATAAACGTGTGTATGTGACCAATCAATAACATCTGATAAACGTGTGTATGTGACCAATCAATAACATCTGATAAACGTGTGTATGTGACCAATCAATAGCATCTGATAAACGTATCAAATTTGATATGCAAATATAACCAAGAAACCAGATATAAAAGGAACTGAACACAGTTACAGACTAAACCAAGAAACACACCTTTATTTAGCATTGTGTGTGAAATGCTCAGTTTGTGGTATTTACATATTTCCCATGAATAATGTAGTTGAACACAGTAAATAGGGATGAGGGCAGACCATAGCCTTTCAGTCTAAGTGTACACTACTCTACCTGTACAATAATAATGATAATATTCACATTAATCTATACAATGGTCTACTCTTATTTACAGTGATCACACTGGGGGAAGAGGCAGTACCTGAGGAGTGAGTTCCCTTAATAACTTAACCTAATAATACATTTTTACAGAAACAAATCCTAGATACCATTATAGTTTATAAACAACATAAAAGCAGGAGCAGGATGAATAGTGATGCTTCCAGCAACACGGTCTACTTTGTACTGCGAAGACTCCATAAGAAATCCAGGCTGGCATCATTTTGTCCTAGAAGTGGATTACTTAATGAAACCATCTTAAATGGACTAGGACGACTTTCTGACCAAGAATGTGTTCAACAACTTCCGTTGAGGTAGGCGTTTCTCAGATTAGCACACCATCAGGAGAACGTTCAAAGTGATGAGATGAACATAACAAGCAAAGGTATTGAGTAGAGAGAGGATACAAGGTATGTTTGTTTTATCATCTAAACACTCCTTGTTAATACTCAAGGTAAGGACCTGGCAATTCTTCATACAGGATTACAACCGAAAATAAAAGACGAGGTCATTAAGCCAGCAGACGTCACTTTTCCCAATATCTAACAAAATAGACAAACATTTTGCATTTCTTGATTTGCATTCTATATAGCACACAAGTTAAAACAACATGAAAAACATCTTACATGTGGAACATTTATCCCAAGAACAAAATGTAAATAACAATCATTGTCTGGGCCAGATCTCCAAGTTATAACTTAAACTTTTAGTCTGTTTTAAAAAATTCTGAAATGCTCGGTCTCTTGATGACAGAGACATGGTCCTCTACTCTCCACAACCATTCCCATCTTTAACAGTGCCCTCTGCAGCCACAACTGAAGTAAAACACTCTTTAAACCCTTCATTGGGTTCTTCTTTTACACGAATTACGTCAACAGGGTCCAAAATTAGCACTCGCCACTCGCCAAATGCGGGTAAATGTTGTCTTTGGCGAGTAATTTATGTAGACGAAAAAAATAAAGAATCCTAAAAATATAATAATAATTTAATCTGCTGGATCTGCCGCGCTGCGTGTTTCGTGCGTAGTATGAAACGTTAATTGCGTTTTTTTGTGTGATACAGTAGCTAAAACCTGAGTTAGGCCTATTTGCTGGCAGTTTCAGCTAACCCAGCCATCATGTGGAGGTTTATTACGGGAGTGGAGGCCCCGACAAAACCGTTCAGGCCGAGGAGACCACTGCTAAAATGGCTAATGCGAGCGCTTCGTCATCTCATCCACCGAAAACGAGGAACTTCTGTGAAAAATAGCGATACAATGAAGGTGTTCCAAGAAGGTGGCTGGAGTTTAAGGAGGGGGTTATGTTATGGAGTGTGTATCGTTTCAACGCAAAGGAAAAGCGCTGAGGCAATTCCTTCGTTGTTGGCACTACAGTCAAGAAACTGGAAAATTTATTCGCTAAACTGTCTCCCCATCAGTAAAGGCCCTCACTAAACTGTCTCCCCCATCAGTAAAGGCCCTCGCTAAACTGTCTCCCCATCAGTAAAGGCCCTCACTAAACTGTCTCCCCCATCAGTAAAGGCCCTCACTAAACTGTCTCCCCATCAGTAAAGGCCCTCACTAAACTGTCTCCCCCATCAGTAAAGGCCCTCACTAAACTGTCTCCCCATCAGTAAAGGCCCTCACTAAACTGTCTCCCCATCAGTAAAGGCCCTCACTAAACTGTCTCCCCCATCAGTAAAGGCCCTCACTAAACTGTCTCCCCATCAGTAAAGGCCCTCACTAAACTGTCTCCCCCATCAGTAAAGGCCCTCACTAAACTGTCTCCCCCATCAGTAAAGGCCCTCACTAAACTGTCTCCCCATCAGTAAAGGCCCTCACTAAACTGTCTCCCCATCAGTAAAGGCCCTCACTAAACTGTCTCCCCATCAGTAAAGGCCCTCACTAAACTGTCTCCCCATCAGTAAAGGCCCTCACTAAACTGTCTCCCCATCAGTAAAGGCCCTCACTAAACTGTCTCCCCATCAGTAAAGGCCCTCACTACACTGTCTCCCCATCAGTAAAGGCCCTCACTAAACTGTCTCCCCATCAGTAAAGGCCCTCACTAAACTGTCTCCCCATCAGTAAAGGCCCTCACTAAACTGTCTCCCCATCAGTAAAGGCCCTCACTAAACTGTCTCCCCATCAGTAAAGGCCCTCACTAAACTGTCTCCCCATCAGTAAAGGCCCTCACTAAACTGTCTCCCCATCAGTAAAGGCCCTCACTAAACTGTCTCCCCATCAGTAAAGGCCCTCACTAAACTGTCTCCCCATCAGTAAAGGCCCTCACTAAACTGTCTCCCCATCAGTAAAGGGGTACTGCTAAGAAGTTGACCGTCCTTTTCCGAACCGCACACGATTGCCAAGAAAGCAAGACCCTATTCGGACTTTTAATGTATGTGCGAGTAAGTTTTTTAACATGTTGTGTTTAATAGTATAAAATATGACCCACCAAGGATCACGTTATCCACATTGATAATTTATTTGATTTGTTTTAGCTAGTTAATGCCATCAAGGTCACTCCCCTGTTCCGCAGAGTGGAAGAACTACTGGGTGGACTCTACACATTCTACCACACAAGTCCACTCAATAGAGCAAACCTGGTTAAGAGCTACCAGACTCTCAACCAAACACCCTCATGCCCACAAGAATTGGGGGGACTCGATGGGTTGGCCACCTCCTCCGAGCTCTGGACCATTTTTTGAGAGGATACCGGGCCATTGTGCTGCATCTTGAACAGGTTATTGCCATATAAATGTATATTTTGCCTACACCTACACTTATTGTAGGATTATGATGATAATCTAATGCTGTATGTATTTGCCATATATATATTAAATGAACATTAATAGATCAATACATTATAATTATACAGCTTCATTGCTAATCAGTTGTTTATTGTTTTGTGTGTATATATATATATATATATATATATATATATATATATATATATATATATATATATATGTATGTATATGTGTGTGTTTCAGAAAGCAAAAAAGTTCTACAGCTCTGCCAGGGACAGTGCTGTGGTCAAGTTCTGTGGGTTCCTGCACGACACACTTGGTCACCTAAGCAGCCTCTCCGCGTCTCTACAGAAGTCAACCATCACAATAGCAGAGGCACACACCTCTCTGGTAGCCACGCAAGCAGTGCTTGATAAATACAAAACCAGGTTTGTCAATGTCATTATTGTGCTCTTTGTAATCATGAATATACTGTGAGTGAATTGTGTGACTAGAAACTATTTAGTCAATTAATTAAGAAGAGAACAAATCTTGAAATAATGAGAAGATTATTGTCATTGTAGAGAAGGGCCGAAAATGATGAAGGCCACCATTGGCATGATGTTAGAGGGAGTGGAGTTAAGAGTGGCATAGAATGACAAGCAGGCAGTGAAGTCATCAGAGGAGACACTGCTCTCAAAACTAGGACAGAGCTTGAATGACCGATTTGGTGACGTTGATGCAGGTGTCCTGTGCGCAACCAAGTTGGCTAGTTTTAGGAACTGGACCGATCCAGAAAATGCAGCAGGTCTGTTCAGTGTGTCAGAATAGATTTGAATAAGAAACCCCATGTTCACCACATATTGTACTAGACAAAATGAATGATTAAACATTCATGTGAATTTGTTAACAATATTAGGGCAGTTTGGCCTGTTACAGTAGGTGTCCAAAATTGGTAGTATATGTCATTATGTTAGAATCGCAATGGCTTATAGAAACTTTTATATTGATAAGTTGGGTGCCTTGAGTGAGATAAACATGGATACTCTGACTCATGAAATTGTTAATTCCTCTAAAATTAAAAAATGTAATTCATATTATTTTATATGAAGTCCTTAATAAAAATATTGTTATTGCGCTTAAAGGCGAATACAGCTGAATGTATTAATTCTAATGTGTTGCACTTAGTGTTTAATATTTCCTTATACAGTTAATGTTACTACTATTATTACCGCACACTACTAGAATATTGATTGAGAATCGCATACGAGATCAAAATAACAGCTAAATACTACTAATAACAAATTGAGATAGTAAAAAGCAATGTATTTTTTTGGCTGGTAAAAAATCTGTTTGGCTGGTAAAAATGTTCAGCAAAGCCAAAAAGTTAATTTTGGACCCTGCACGTCAATCTGAAATGGAGCCCAAAACGTAAAATAATCTTGTATCTTTTGCCAGGACAAAACCAACAGAAACATACTATCCATGTTTACTCTGTCTGTCAGTCTGTTGGTCCCAATGGCCTTATGCAGAATCTCCTTCTGTTCCATGGAGGGAGAGAGGAGCTGGGTAGAGGGAGAGAGGAGCTGGGTAGAGGGAGAGAGGAGCTGGGTAGAGGGAGAGAGGAGCTGGGTAGAGGGAGTTGATTTACACACAGAGCTTTGCGTTTGGTGTCCAGCAGCTTTGAAAGTCTTTATCCATTTCATGTCTCTGTCCTGTGAGGCAGGCAGCCAGGCCGGAAGCCTCTGTGTGTGTCCAGTCTGTCCGCAATGTGCAGGCTGTCTTTCTGCCCTGTGGTCTAGGCCTTGTAGCAGTTGCCCTGGGTGGTGAGAGCCAGCTGGCCGTTGGGCGCCACCTCGTTGGCCTCGTCCTCCAGTAAGCCCGATACGTCAGCGTTGGGAATGCTGTCATGGTAACTGCTACAGCTGACGTTGTCCTCCTTCAGCTCGATGGTCCAGAAGGGAGCGTTGAGCTTGCGGTTCTGGTACTCTCTGTAGGTGTACACCCCCCCCACGAAGCCCAGCAGCACCACCACTACCAGGATGATGACGGCCAGGACGATGATGTTGAACTGGGTCCAGGAGACCTCTGTGAGGGCGGCTGTGGTGTTGCCTGAGGGGCTGCCCAGGCTGGTGAGCAGGGCCTGGGTGGTTGCTACACTCAGCAGGGTGCTTGTGTTGGTGGTGGAGGGGGGAGCACTGGTGGGCACCTTGGAGGTCAGGCCCTTGATGCTGGGGGTTGGAGCAGGGGTGGTGGTGTTGGTTTTAGGGGCATCGGTTGTTGTCACAGGCTCTGCCATAGGAATTATCCGTGCCGCTAAAACACAAGTGATTTACACTGAATGGGCATGAATTGAGCTACTCATGGCTCATGCAATAGCTTCCCAACTACTAATACTCCTCTGCACCAAATTATTGGATCACCCTTACCTGGGCGGGTGCAGTTGTGGGCGCGGGCGTCCCCTGTGAAGCCGGAGGCACAGAGCTGGCATTGAGGCCCTGTGGTGTTGTTGGTGCAGCTCAGGCAGTGGCCAGTGTCAGAGTGGCAGAGCTGGGCCGGGCCAGTAGGGTCTGCGTTCCCACTGCAGTCGCAGGGGACACACCCACTGTTGGCACTGTAGAAGCCAGCCTTGCACCGGTCACACTGCTGGCCGCTGTATTCAGATAGGCACTGGTCACACACTGGGAACCCATCAGAGTCTAGGTGAACCAAAAACACACACAAATACATGTCAATCATAAATCATAAGAGACTTGGCTGATGCCCTACCACAAGTTGGCAACAGAATGCCAAACACAGATTGGTTTGTAATATTGTACGCAAAAGGTAAGCCCTATGGCAGTGTCTCTAGTCTAGTATAGGCTACTTAAGGGCTACACGTGGGCTATATAATAAGAGTACCCTAGCTAATAATACGATTGTTTCTGTTGTTCAGATGCATTTTTAAGCTACCCGAAAAGTTTCAGAGAAAAGATTCAACGTTAATTTATGCCATTTAGCAGACACGTATCCAAAGCGACATAAGAGTTTCTTTATGTGTGGCTCCAGCGGGAATTGAACCCACAACACTTGCCGTTGCAAACACCATGCTCCGAGCCCCACACGACGACCGATATAATCAGAGAAAGATATGGCTTAAGTGTGGAAAACTGTTCCACAAACACGTGTCTTTACAGCCCGGAATCAAATTCACTTTAATCGTTTCTAAAGACTGATCCCATGTATCAGAGCATCATCATCACGCCTCATCACCATGAGATGTCAGTCTCCTCCAGGGCCAGCCTCTGGTCCTTAGTAACATGATGCTACAGTACAGTACTCTTCCCTCTCTCCTAATGGCATCACTGTTATATATCTCCTTCTGCTGTAAGCACATTAAGTACCAGGAGGACTGACACTGATATTATTGAGCACAGTAATCAGGCTTGCTACATGTCATTAGCGTAAGGGGCTCCTGAGTGGTGCAGCGGTCTAAGGCACTGCATCTCAGTGCTAGAGGCATCACTCCAGACCCTGGTTCGATTCCAGGCTGTATCACATCTGGCTGTGATTGGGAGTCCCCCAGGGCGGCGCACAGTTGGCCCAGCGTCGTCTGGGTCAGGGTTTGGGTCAGTGTGAATTAGAATTTGTTCTTTCCTGACTTGTTAAAGTTAAAGGTTAAGGTTAAAGATTGAACTACTAACCAAGGTAACATAGTGTGGATCCCTTCCTACTAACCAAGGTAACATAGTGTGGATCCCTTCCTACTAACCAAGGTAACATAGTGTGGATCCCTTCCTACTAACCAAGGTAACATAGTGTGGATCCCTTCCTACTAACCAAGGTAACATAGTGTGGATCCCTTCCTACTAACCAAGGTAACATAGTGTGGATCCCTTCCTACTAACCAAGGTAACATAGTATGGATCCCTTCCTACTAACCAAGGTAACATAGTGTGGATCCCTTCCTACTAACCAAGGTAACATAGTGTGGATCCCTTCCTACTAACCAAGGTAACATAGTGTGGATCCCTTCCTACTAACCAAGGTAACATAGTGTGGATCCTAAATGTGTGCTGCAGGCTTAAGTCTGCTCGACATCATTCCTCTCTAAACCATATCTAACTACTTGTGTCCACAGACAAACTCGTAAAGCGACAATTAAAATCCTAGATGAGAGCTAGACCAATAAAGTCTAGGAGTGTTAACACCTCTTGTCTATAGGCAGTGTCTGATTGGTCGGGTTTAACCCTGGGCCGTTGTCAGTGGAAACGCTGCAGTCAGAGTGAAACGTGTTATATCACCAGGAGAGAACATGACCCGGTCAGCACGGTGACGGCTGGGGATAAAGGATCTTCACATACAGATACTGACTCAACAACCTGACCAGGATATTTACCCTCACTACTGCTATACAGCCAGCTCAGCCACTGACAGGCATGCACCTTTTCATGAACACACACATACAGTATAAGTCAATGTTTTATTAGCCTTAGAATGAATGAGTCAAACCACAGTGTACCTCTCTCTCACTCAGGCCCTTAAACATGATACTGTATTGTGGATTTATAACTGTTGCCAGGGCAACCTCTGACTGAGGCTTTTGTTGATTCCTCACCCACCACAATCACCCTAGTGCTGCCTTGTTAATTCAAGGAGCTGTGGTGTGATGCCATCTGCTCTTTGTTCTACTGCCCGACTAGCTTGCTGTAAAGTGGCCCAGCTGTGCCCAGGATGTTCAGTGTGCTCTATGTTCAGCTAAACCTCGGCCTGGTGTGTGTGTCCCTTCCCCTCCCTGTCCAGTGACGTAGCTGCTCAGCTAAGCCCCTTCGGCACTCGGCCCTGGCTGGGCAAACACAGCCTGACAGGCCTCGGAACCCTCTCCACATGGCTGTTGCCAGGCTGCTGGGACCCAATGGGAGGCCGTCATCAGTCACATGGCTGCGGCTGATTGGTCAGATCAGAGGTGTGGAGGACGATGAGAGGAGTGAGAGGTGAGAGACCGTGACAGATAGACAGACAGGGACTTTACGTATGTCTGCTGTAGTATCAGTTTAGTAAGGGTACAAACCGATGCTGGCTTGCTTGGTAAAAACATGCTTAATATCGAATACGTGTCTATATGGGACATTTGTGATGTTGCTAATGTGAGGAGACCCATCCACTGTCAAGAAGCCTAACTCTTAGGCCCTGACAGACCAACACCAGCAGGATAAGCCAGAGCCTTCATCCCAGGCAGTGACTCTCCATGGTATTTTGCTGTTGGAGAGTTAATAGTGGGGGTACTGGTTGAACATGAACCTGTCACAATAATTAAACCCTTGGGCTGTTACACTGTTATTTATCATTACCGCATGTCAACCGCGTGAAACATTTACGGATGGACTTGGAAACGTCTGGAATACGCTCCAAAATGCGGTATGGTTCGACATTTTGTGAAGGCAGAGATGAGTGGCTGAGATGCGCGCGGACAGTGGACGCATCAATTCAGGTTACAAGTGTAAGCCTAGAGAATGTTACAAGTGTCTTTTTCCATTCCTCAAATGGCGTGTGCAGAGTGCAATGAAGCCTATGGATGCAGGGATTATTTTACGAGGTAGACGCTTTTTAGGAGCATTTTGAAGTGATTGACAATCAGATAAAAACATAATGACTGGTTATGGTAATGCCACATTAAAAAGTTATACATTTTGAAAGTTAAATTACAAATATTTACTATTAGGCCCACAGAGATTGTGTTAGATTCATAGGGATTCTTCACTGAGTGTGCAAAACATTAGGCACACCTGCTCTTTCCATGACATAGACTGACCAGGTAATCCAGGTGAAAGCTATGATCCCTTATTGATGTCACTTGTTAAATCCACTTCAATCAGTGTAGATGAAGGGGAGGAGTCAGGTTAGATTGTGTATGTGTGACATTCAGAGGGTGAATGGCCAAGACAAAATATTTAAGTGCCTTTGAACAGGGTATGGTAGTAGGTGCCAGGCATGTGTTTTTCACACTCAACAGTTTCCCGTTTGTATCAAGAAAGGACATCCAGCCAACATGAGTCAACAGTAGCCTCACTACTGTTATTTTTACTGTTATTTCACTGTAAGGTCTACACCTGCTGTATTCGGCACACGTGACAAATAAGATTTGATTTGATTTGATGTGCCATCATCCCTGTGGAATGATTTTGGCACCTTGTAGAGTCCATACCCCGATGAATTGAGGCCAAAAGGGGGTGCAACTCAATATTAAGGTATTCCTAATGTTTTGTACACTCAGTGTATTTGTAATTATGTTTCGGCACCCCCAAAGTTCTGGGCCAATCCCTTCTGCTGTCACTCCCTCTTGCCCAGGCAGAGCAAACCAAGACATGATGACGGGCACACCAGCCTAGCAACCAGCCTAGCAACTAGAGTGTCAAGGGTACAAATATGGTGACCTAAGACATGCACTACTGAGGCAGGGGATAGTGAAGGGGTTGGTTGGAGCAGGGGATAGTGGAGGTGGTGTTGGAGAAGGGGATAGTGGAGGTGGTGTTGGAGAAGGGGATAGTGGAGGTGGTGTTGGAGCAGGGGATAGTGGAGGTGGTGTTGGAGCAGGGGATAGTGGAGGTGGTGTTGGAGCAGGGGATAGTGGCGGTGGTGTTGGAGCAGGGGATAGTGGCGGTGGTGTTGGAGCAGGGGATAGTGGTGTTGGAGCAGGGGATAGTGGAAGTGGTGTTGGAGAAGGGGATAGTGGAGGTGGTGTTGGAGCAGGGGATAGTGGAGGTGGTGTTGGAGAAGGGGATAGTGGAGGTGGTGTTGGAACGGGATAGTGGAGGTGGTGTTGGAGCAGGGGATAGTGGAGGTGGTGTTGGAGCAGGGGATAGTGGAGGTGGTGTTGGAGAAGGGGATAGTGGAGGTGGTGTTGGAGAAGGGGATAGTGGAGGTGGTGTTGGAGCAGGGGATAGTGGAGGTGGTGTTGGAGCAGGGGATAGTGGAGGTGGTGTTGGAGAAGGGGATAGTGGAGGTGGTGTTGGAGCAGGGGATAGTGGCGGTGGTGTTGGAGCAGGGGATAGTGGCGGTGGTGTTGGAGCAGGGGATAGTGGTGTTGGAGAAGGGGATAGTGGAAGTGGTGTTGGAGAAGGGGATAGTGGAGGTGGTGTTGGAGAAGGGGATAGTGGAGGTGGTGTTGGAGAAGGGGATAGTGGAGGTGGTGTTGGAACGGGATAGTGGAGGTGGTGTTGGAAGAGGGGATAGTGGAGGTGGTGTTGGAGCAGGGGATAGTGGAGGTGGTGTTGGAGAAGGGGATAGTGGAGGTGGTGTTGGAGAAGGGGATAGTGGAGGTGGTGTTGGAGAAGGGGATAGTGGAGGTGGTGTTGGAGCAGGGGATAGTGGAGGTGGTGTTGGAGCAGGGGATAGTGGAGGTGGTGTTGGAGCAGGGGATAGTGGAGGTGGTGTTGGAACAGGGGATAGTGGAGGTGGTGTTGGAGAAGGGGATAGTGGAGGTGGTGTTGGAACGGGATAGTGGAGGTGGTGTTGGAGCAGGGGATAGTGACTACTCACCGGTCTGACAGGTGCCAGTGGGGGTGGTGTTGGAGCAGGGGATAGTGGCTACTCACCGGTCTGACAGGTGCCAGTGGGGGTGGTGTTGGAGCAGGGGATAGTGGCTACTCACCGGTCTGACAGGTGCCAGTGGGGGTGGTGTTGGAGCAGGGGATAGTGGCTACTCACCGGTCTGACAGGTGCCAGTGGGGGTGGTGTTGGAGCAGGGGATAGTGGCTACTCACCGGTCTGACAGGTGCCAGTGGAGGTGGTGTTGGAGCAGGGGCAGGGGACACAGGCATCGGTGGTGGCAGCACCAGAGCTGCGGTAGAATCTGGGCTTGCATTCTTCACAGTTGGGTCCTTTAGTGTTGCCCTGGCAGTTCAGACAGATGCCTGTGGAAAAGGAGAGGAAGTTATGGTTAAAAGTGAATGACCATTTCCTATGCTAACATGTTTTTGAAAATGGGTCTGTTTCTCCAATGTAGGGACTATGATATATGAACACTATGGTGGTTTTGTTTGTATAGTATAGAAACCGTTAAACCAACAAATACTACAATCGTGCTGATTTTGAATTTGAGCCTCAGACTGTTTAGTTGCCTGTTACATGATAATGGAGTTGAATGTTTTTTGTGGATATGACATGATATTGTATAGTGAGATGTCCTCTGCTCTCTAAATGGAGGAATACACTAAACACTTTTGTTTTCTCTGTTCTTCTCCATAGAGGACACCTTTATCACTCTTCTAAACATCTAAAAACTATCACCCTATAGAGGTAGGTACAAATCAACTTGATTTTCCAGTATTCATATTGAAAATGAACAGGTCTGTGTTTTGTTTATCTGGAAGAGACAGTCTAGTATGTTTTGCATACCCCATGTGTCTTATGTAACGCTCCCTGGCTGACAGAGGGTCATTGTCGATGATGTCAGACCTGAGCTAAGGAAGTACATCCACAAGCATTTATCATTCTTCTGCATCACAATGGCAGACAGATGGGTGAGAGGGCGAGTGTTACACCCCTCTTCAAAAACCCTACACTCGATCCCTCCGATGTCAACAACTACAGACCAGTATCCCTTCTTTCTTTTCTCTCCAAAACACTTGAGCGTGCCGTCGCATCTCTGCATGTCTGGCAGACATATCAGTTTGGATGTCGGATCACCACCTCAAGCTGAACCTCGGCAAGACGGAACTGCTCTTCCTCCCGGGGAAGGACTGCCTGCTCCATGATCTCGCCATCACGGTTGTCAACTCCATTGTGTCCTCCTCCCAGAGTACAAAGAACCTTGGTGTGACCCTGGACAACACCCTGTCGTTCTCTGCTAACATCAAAGCCGTGACCCGATCCTGCAGGTTCATGCTCTACAACATTCGCAGAGTACGACCTTACCTCACACAGAAAGCAGCACAGGTCCTAATCCAGGCACTTGTCATCTCCCGTCTGGATTACTGCAACTCGCTGTTGGCTGGGCTCACTGCCTGCACCATTAAACACCTACAACTTATCCAGAACGCTGCAGCCTGTCTGGTGTTCAACCGTCCCAAGTTCTCTCATGTCACCCCGCTCCTCCGCACACTCCACTGGCTTCCAGTTGAAGCTCGCATCCACTACAAAACCATGGTGCTTGCCTACACTTTGAAGAACCCTTTTTGGTTCCAGGCAGAACTATTTTGGGTTCCATGTAGAACCCTCTGTGTAAAGGGTTCTACATGGAACTCAAAAAGGTTCTGCCTGGAACCAAAAAGGTTCTGCCTGGAACCAAAAAGGGTTCTTCAAAGGGTTCTCCTATTGGGACAGCCGAAGAACCCTCTTAGGTTATAGATAGAACCTTTACTTCTAAGAGTGTACAGAGCTGTGAGGGGAACGGCACCTCCTTACCTTCAGGCTCTGATCAGACCCTACACCCAAACGAGGGCACTACGTTCATCCACCTCTGGCCTGCTAGCCCCCCTACCTCTACGGAAGCACAGTTCCCGCTCAGCCCAGTCAAAGCTATTCGGTGGTGGAACAAGCTCCCCCACGACGCCAGGACAGCGGAGTCACTGACCACCTTCCGGAGACACTTGAAACCCTTCCTCTTTAAGGAGTACCTGGAATAGTATAACAGTAATAATAATACTTTTTTTTAAACACTTGTAATTTGTCTAAACTAACACTTGACTTATTTCCCTGCTAGCACTGCCTTTCCTCAGCTGCTTGTTTAAACAAATGTACTTACTGTGATGGAGATGTGATTTTCTCACTGACTAAGTTGAACGCACCAATGTGTACGTCTCTCTGGATAAGATCGTCTGCTAAATGACTAGAATATAAATGTAATGGGTTCTACAATCCCATCCACCCTGACCCCCTCCAAGCCTCTCAATGAGTGTCCACTCACACAACAATACACACAGGATTATTGTGTAGCAAGGAGAAGAAAGGTTGGTTGTGGTCTGACCCCCTCCAAGCCTCTCAATGAGTGTCCACTCACACAACAATACA
Organism: Thymallus thymallus; assembly: GCA_023634145.1. NCBI lineage: Eukaryota > Metazoa > Chordata > Actinopteri > Salmoniformes > Salmonidae > Thymallus > Thymallus thymallus. The sequence continues at coordinate 35,865,341 of CM042402.1, read as the reverse complement.
CACAGGATTATTGTGTAGCAAGGAGAAGAAAGGTTGGTTGTGGTCTGACCCCCTCCAAGCCTCTCAATAAGTGTCCACTCACACACACACACACACAGGATTATTGTGTAGCAAGGAGAAGAAAGGTTGGTTGTGGTTTGTAGATAGAAGGTGTGGTGTAGTCGATGACTCACCAGATTGGTTTGTTTTGGTTTGTGGATAGAAGGTGTGGTGTAGTCTGACTCACCAGATTGGGGATGGCAGGAGATAGTAAGGTTGTTGCATTGGCAGGGTTGGCACCCCGTGCTGCTGAAACGGAAGAAGCCTGGGTGGCACTCGTCACACTTGGGCCCGTACACTCCCGTCTTACACACACACATCCCTGAGCTGCAAGAACAGGAGAGCACAGTCAGCATACGATCACAGCCCATCTTCTCTTCCATTTTTTGTAACAGCTGCAGTGCAGTAATGGTGGGTTTGAGAGATCTCTACAGTTGGACAGTGAAACTGCATTATTTGGTTGGGATTGCATTAGCCATGACATTCTGTGTCCAGATTATGGTACCACCTGAGTGGTTTCAACCCATCAACCCATTAATCCATCTGCTACCCATAACTCCCATAACACTCCCTGAGCTTTTTGTTTTGATTGAACGAAGAGATTGTTGTGGTTATAATGTTGAAATGTGTAACTGAAAACCAGATCCTTCACCCTCGGTGGTGAACAGAGCACAGCTACTCCAGACGGGTTTAATGGCATGGGTTAGCCTAGCCACCCCCCATCCTCCACATTTCAAAGCTGTCTATTTAATTCCACTAACATGGTTGGCATGTGCTGGGGGCAAGGCAGCATGGTAGAGTCTGGACCACAGACTGGAGCACTCTAGGAACATCTGGTCCAAGGCTGGAGACTGAGGCTTCCTGCATCCCATAGACTACAGGCCAGGCATGATACTCTATTAGACAGTGACCTTGAGGAGTGAATGGGTTAGGGTACTTGTGGGACCCTCTTCAAGCATTCAGCACCTCTCAAGGGCTCTCAGTAAGACACAAAAGGACAAACCCCCAGCTCCTGCTGCATAGAAAAAGCAGCTATACCCTCAAGAGAAGGGGTTATGAAAGATCTTTCTCGAGCAATAACTAATTCACTCCCAGTTGTCTATGGTCATCATGGACTGACATGTAGCTCATAGCTAACCCTGAATGGTAACCTGAGGCTCTGCAGGGTTAGGCTATGATTTAAAAAAAACATGCAAGTCATTCATTACAGAGAATTCACTGTTTTTTGTTTTTTACAGTACAATGCCTTTTGGAAGGAGATTAAAGCAATCAATGATTACAAATTAAAGAGAAGAAGAAATACAGTTTGTCGTCTGTTTATTATTTATGTAAATCTCTGAGGTAATAAAATGGCGGGCTAAAACTAAACAATGAGTTAGTGTGATGCTGATGGTGATGTGTATGAATGAGTTAGTGTGATGCTGATGGTGATGTGTATGAATGAGTTAGTCTGATGGTGATGGTGATGTGTATGAATGAGTTAGTCTGATGGTGATGTGTATGAATGAGTTAGTGTGATGGTGATGTGTATGAATGAGTTAGTGTGATGCTGATGGTGATGTGTATGAATGAGTTAGTGTGATGCTGATGGTGATGTGTATGAATGAGTTAGTGTGATGGTGATGTGTATGAATGAGTTAGTGTGATGCTGATGGTGATGTGTATGAATGAGTTAGTGTGATGCTGATGGGGATGTGTATGAATGAGTTAGTGTGATGCTGATGGTGATGTGTATGAATGAGTTAGTGTGATGCTGATGGTGATGTGTATGAATGAGTTAGTGTGATGCTGATGGTGATGTGTATGAATGAGTTAGTGTGATGCTGATGGTGATGTGTATGAATGAGTTAGTGTGATGCTGATGGTGATGTGTATGATTGAGTTAGTGTGATGCTGATGGTGATGTGTATGAATGAGTTAGTGTGATGGTGATGTGTATGAATGAGTTAGTGTGATGGTGATGTGTATGATTGAGTTAGTGTGATGCTGATGGTGATGTGTATGATTGAGTTAGTGTGATGGTGATGTGTATGAATGAGTTAGTGTGATGCTGATGGTGATGTGTATGAATGAGTTAGTGTGATGCTGATGGTGATGTGTATGAATGAGTTAGTGTGATGCTGATGGTGATGTGTATGAATGAGTTAGTGTGATGCTGATGGTGATGTGTATGATTGAGTTAGTGTGATGCTGATGGTGATGTGTATGAATGAGTTAGTGTGATGCTGATGGTGATGTGTATGATTGAGTTAGTGTGATGCTGATGGTGATGTGTATGAATGAGTTAGTGTGATGCTGATGGTGATGTGTATGAATGAGTTAGTGTGATGCTGATGGTGATGTGTATGAATGAGTTAGTGTGATGCTGATGGTGATGTGTATGAATGAGTTAGTGTGATGGTGATGTGTATGAATGAGTTAGTGTGATGGTGATGTGTATGAATGAGTTAGTGTGATGCTGATGTGTATGAATGAGTTAGTGTGATGGTGATGTGTATGAATGAGTTAGTGTGATGCTGATGGTGATGTGTATGAATGAGTTAGTGTGATGCTGATGGTGATGTGTATGAATGAGTTAGTGTGATGGTGATGTGTATGAATGAGTTAGTGTGATGGTGATGTGTATGAATGAGTTAGTGTGATGCTGATGGTGATGTGTATGAATGAGTTAGTGTGATGCTGATGGTGATGTGTATGAATGAGTTAGTGTGATGCTGATGGTGATGTGTATGATTGAGTTAGTGTGATGCTGATGGTGATGTGTATGATTGAGTTAGTGTGATTCTGATGGTGATGTGTATGATTGAGTTAGTGTGATGCTGATGGTGATGTGTATGAATGAGTTAGTGTGATGCTGATGGTGATGTGTATGAATGAGTTAGTGTGATGCTGATGGTGATGTGTATGATTGAGTTAGTGTGATGCTGATGGTGATGTGTATGAATGAGTTAGTGTGATGCTGATGGTGATGTGTATGATTGAGTTAGTGTGATGCTGATGGTGATGTGTATGAATGCTGACAGCTGGAACTAGAGGGAGCTTTCTATTTGATTATCCAGTCTTGCTCTGGCCCACTTACATCCAATCAGACTTGAGCTCTCCAGCACACCATCGAGCATCACTTATTTCATTCGCTAATGCATTCTGTCCTAATGCCAAAACACTCCACTGCATTTCACCTGCACATTCCACATACTGCTGCATGGCCAGCCTGCAAAACATACAAGCTGAAGCTTACATTGAATTGTACAGCACATGAGACACTGGGGGGGAAAGGAAGGGGGTTGTTCATTCACAGAAAAGACGTCAGGCTGCACTTCTATAGGCTACACACTCACACACACGCTCTCTGGTTCCAACCAACACACAGCGATGAGTCACGCTTGATCTCTCCCTTTCACCCAAAAGATCCACAGAATAGATCTGTGGACTACAACGAGCAGATAACAATCAAGTCCAAGAAGTGACAGAGCAGTTGCCTCAATGCCTTCCCATGAGTGCGTGGGTCTTATTCAAATGAGGCCGTATTAAAACACTGCTATTGATACAAATGTGATGTTGATGTTAATGCTTAGTGGGCCATGTGAAGCATGATGGGAAGAACAAGGCTAGGAGTTAAGCAGCTCAGAACAAACACAGACAGAGACACATTTTCAAACAAACATGAACCCCCCCCCCCAACCCCCCCCACCCCCCCCAAAAGACAAAAACACATGTGCACCATCATATGAGAGGAGAGGAGAGGAGAGGAGAGGAGAGGAGAGGAGAGGAGAGGAGAGGAGGACTGGGACAGTGAGTCATAGCAACGTGACACAGTAGAGAAGTAAGATCTATTTTATCACTATGGTTGCAAAATTCCTATAACTTTCTCAGGTTTTTCAGAAATCACATTTGAAAGACTCCCGGAATCAGGAGGGAATAAGGAATTCTCCAAACAGGATTTCTGAAAAAACAGCACATTTTGGGACAGTTTCCAGAATTCCCTAAGTTCGGCAAAATCAACAGCACTGCTTATACAGTATGACTATTCCTGACACCGTGCTTAGTTGGTAAAAAGCACATTTGGAGACAAATGGAAAACAGGATATGGTTGAAACGCTAGTCACTCACTCACAACTACCACCCTCCTAGTGTTACTAGGGGGAGGAGGGGCTTGTTTTGGTGTGTTTTCATTGGGCTTCAGGCTGTGTAGCCCAGCCACTCTGCTCCGTGTTACAGACGCATATTAACTAGGTCAGTAGTACATGGCAACCAGGCTTAGTTTAACCCTGTTCTGCTGCTGCCATGGCGATGCCGACCATACGCTGCTTGCACATGACTGGGGAATCACAATAGACTGAGTACATATCGGTGATGCAGCGTTGACTGCACCTCTTTAACCACAGGGAAACAGGAGAAGCCAGGAGTGTAGCCAAAGTGTTCTCATGTACACCATGCGGGAGGAGAACGGTCTCCCGTCAGGAAAGACACACGCTGTGCTACACCAAGTATGTTTTAGAGTCAGGGCTCACACCATCAGATCTTCAGAGAGACAATGTTTAACAACAAGGGACAAGAGTTGTGGTCCATTCCAGAGAGCCTCTGGCTCAGGATCACACATTGGGTCAGTTATGTACCTCAGCTCACAGTAAAGCCTGGCACAATGTGCTGGCCTCCATGGCCACTGCACTCCAGCCGTAGCAACAAAGCCTCCCCATTGGGTCCTTGCCACTAATACAGCATGGGATGCTGCTACCTGCTAATGTGAGTGTTGGGTTGGTTGCCTGCAGCGACCTGTCACTGGGCCTCTTACTACACAGCATTTTCTCCTTTATTCTGCCTCCCCATCAGAGAAGGCACACAGCTGTGCTGGGTTAGCGTATACCAGGTGAGTCCTGTCAGGTTTGGATACCATGCACCTACCCTACTACCTACACTCACCACTACATCAAGAGGCTAGCATGTCGCTCTGAAGGAAACAGTAACAGTTCATTGTGAAAAAAGGACATCAGTGCATGAACTGATATATCATTTTGGTGCCGACCACTTCGGCTCCCCCCACAGAGCTCTGCTAAACTGGTTCCGGATGACCTCATCACAGGGAAGGGAGGATATCCCCAGGTTTCCATTGTTTGCCCCAGTAATTATAACTTGTTCAATTAACCCACATGAAAAGGGAGAGGTTTGTGCCAGAATCCTTGAAAAGAGAGTGCTTTTTCAACTAATAATCCCAAAATAAAGACATTAGAGCACCCGAAACACATTTACATCAGGGCATGTTTTCATATTCATACAAAATAGCACGCAATCTCCCAATTCATTCCTGACAAGGAATATGCAAACATAAAAAAGTGTTATTGAAATATTTCCAGGCTACTGTACTAGAGAATGAGACTAAAGAATTAACATCTGCACCCAAATCAATATTTCATTACAGACTGTGTTCCCATTCCATAGAGGAAGAGAGTGAAAAATGAATGTGCAACTTTAAAAACAGGATTAGCCCAAATAAACTATTGATATAACATTTTGGCGAAAGGAAGTAATTTGAGTTAGAACATAATTGTTTTTGGTAGTATATTGACATAACTGTGGAGCTACATAACGGTAGTGGATTACAGAGCAGTACCACGTCATATCAGAATACAATCATTAATTTAGTTGCTAAGATACAGTAACATGAAGTGTTACTACTATGTCATCTGGGGCTCAATGATACTGTCTCTTAGCAACAGCTTGTTTTTACTACAGGCTTGAGATTAGACTGTTCCTGTACAGTTGATCTGTTCGTCAAGCCCCCAGCCTACACAGAGAGACAGAAAGAGACACATAATGATTTAGAAAAGGGCTCAAGACGAGACTGGCCAGGTTCACCTCCTGCAGTCTGCTGTCTGTATACGTACACATACTGCGTGAGTATATTGTTATGAACTATAAGCCTAATGGGCACAGGTCAAGTCATTATCACTAATCATCACGCCTGAAAACAAATGATCAACGGAAGGCTCTGAGACGAGCTCACAGCTCAGTAGCTTTTGTTTTGACTGATGGATCTATTTCCCTTTGTTTGTTGATGGTCCCCTGTGGATTTAAGTTTGGTAAAGAGCACAGCGGGACACAGTAAGACATAGTTTCTTACAGATTAGGGAATTAAAAGGTAGAAACTTCCTACCAACATAGTGTAGTAGGCTGGGAGCCAAGCAGATTATTATTGCAAGATAACAGCCACAACAACTGAAACCAAAACAGTACATCTTCAACCACAACGAATACCTCATCCTCAACAACTTTCATTTGATTTACCGTTTGTCTGAAGAGAACTGTGCCTCTGCTTTAAGATTCTGGCACTATACAGATCAGAAATATGCTTCTTCTTAACCTAGATCCGGTCAGTTCATGTCCTTGAGGATATGTGAAGAACAAAAATCTCAAGTTGAAATCCCAGGCAGGCAGCTCTGATTCAGACGTCTGCAAGCCAATGGCTTCCTGGTCCTCTCCCAGGTTTCAGTCTGGATCAGATCAGTATTATGCTGTGATCTGGAACCAGTAGGTGATTAGTTTAATCCAAGCGCTCTGTTCCTGGCCATGCAATTAAATAGACCTAAGTGAGGAAACACAGACACTTACAGAGTTCCAATAGCAAATGTGATAGAATGCCAATATGCCAAAGTAAAAAATGAATATGACTATGACTGTAATACGAAAGGCTGGATGGTCCATAAGGCATCCTCTGAAGGCATGAGGGAGGCAGGGGGGGGGGGGGGGGGGGGGGCAGCTAATCTGTTTAAATTACAGTGCTTACCTGCTGGGAGAGAGCTGGCCTCGCCTGGGTTAGGCCACCACTACGCTAGCTGGGTTAGCACTGTGTAGGCTCAGACTGTCTGAGCAGGATAACGTTATGTGTGCTAGTATTACTGCGTGAGGGCATGGCTAGCCCCATACGCTCCTGCCCTCAGAATAACACCCCGGCCTAGCTGCCCCATCTCACTTGATCTATACTCTACTCATTCAGATTTTGTGGTAAATGAGGGATTGAGGCAATAGGCAGGTCTCCCTGAATTTGAACCCTACATCTTGAGCTCCATGTATATTCTTACATGAATGTATAAAATGTGGGTCATAATCTTAATTTGGCACAATAAAACATAATCTCTAGGTCCATCTACCTGCTGTGTTTCAGTTCATACCTACTGCATCTTTGACAAAAGCTCAGGGAGATGTACAGTAGTTTATAAATCACAATGTATAAAATCTGTTTGAATAACTGATTAAAGATACTTCTCTGGAAATCTCTAGTGTTTATGATATACTGGAGCCATCTTGTGGAGTCTTTATCCTGCTGGTCTTGTTCAACAGCCTCCAGACCTCGGTTGGTTCTCATATCCTGAGCTAAACAACACACTGCCCCAGATGCAGCCTTACAGTTTGTCAGAAAGAGTGTGACTTCGAGAGTGGCAGCTTGTTTGGTTTAGGAACACGCCAAAAATATCTGTTGTATTTTGGCTTCTAAACCGTTGAAAGGAATGTGTCTGGTCAGAAAGCTGAGTGAACATCCTTGTGATGTTTCTAATGCCCAAGAGTCAACTGACTTCAGAATAAATTGACGTTTTTTGTGAGGTTTGGTAGGTAGTACGCTATACTGGATGTCTAGTGTTTCATTCCCAGTGCCATCAGAGCACAGGGGAAGCAAGAGATCTTACCTATCACAGAGGTGGTTGACAGCGCCATAGGAGTCACAGCCGCAGGGCATGCAGCCAGTGGTGCCATTGGTGAAGTGTCCTTCCTCACAGTCCTCACACAACAACCCAGTGTACCCTGACATGCAGACACACTGGCCTGTTTTCTTGTCACAGTCATCCACGTCGAGAACCCCCTCACTGCTGCAGTTACACAGAGACTCTGCGGGGACAGAGAGGAAGAGATAGGGGAGATGTTTATGATACGGCACCAATAGGATATCCTGTACACACACACACACACACATATACTATGAGAAATGCCAGATCTGGATGACCATGTAGACTCTGATGAGTGGGCATGTATTATTTATTTGAGCTCAGGTATGATGAGCATGGAGTGTTCCTTCCACCTCTCTCCAGTCTGTTTCCAAGAGAGAGATGGAGGAAGAGGACGGTGACGCAGAGGATGAGGAGGTAGGATAGAGACCGACTGCTGCTACATGAGACTACTGCGTTTTTCCTGGAAGACAAATGGGAAACAGTCAAAACTGCCTCATGACATGACAGAGGAAATACCAGGCTGCCATTGGTGTACTGTTGAGCACAAGTGGGCTGATGGTGCTACTACTCACACAGCCTAATTTACAAGGCTGGGGGAGGCAGAGATGCTGCACTCTGTCATACTGTAAACCGTTATACAATACTGTACATTGAAAGCTGAGAATAACAAAATGTAGGTTCGGGGAATAATGTTAATAGCTGAATATGTATCATATTATGCATATGACTAGAGCAAATGAACAGTTGGAAATCCATAGTGTGTTGACAAGGTTGCTTGTCCTTCCAGGCCCATGTAGAGGTTGAAGAACAGATACTGTCGAAGTAGAACAGTGTACCGTATGATCCAATACGCCAGATACTGTTGAAGTAGAACAGTGTACCGTATGATCCAATACGCCAGATACTGTTGAAGTAGAACAGTATACCGTATGATCCAATACGCCAGATACGGTTGAAGTAGAACAGTGTACCGCATGATCCAATACGCCAGATACTGTTGAAGTAGAACAGTGTACCGTATGATCCAATACGCCAGATACTGTTGAAGTAGAACAGTATACCGTATGATCCAATACGCCAGATACGGTTGAAGTAGAACAGTATACCGTATGATCCAATACGCCAGATACTGTTGAGGTAGAACAGTGTACCGTATGATCCAATACGCCAGATACTGTTGAAGTAGAACAGTATACCGTATGATCCAATACGCCAGATACTGTTGAAGTAGAACAGTATACCGTATGATCCAATACGCCAGATACTGTTGAAGTAGAACAGTGTACCGTATGATCCAATACGCCAGATACTGTTGAAGTAGAACAGTATACCGTATGATCCAATACGCCAGATACTGTTGAAGTAGAACAGTATACCGTATGATCCAATACGCCAGATACTGTTGAAGTAGAACAGTATACCGTATGATCCAATACGGTATTGTGCTCCTTCTGCTTTTAGCACAGTACTGTATGTTTCTGTACAGTGAGATGAGGGTTTGACCTTAACATAGTGCATTTTGTCCAACATTACTGCTCTAAACCATCTTCTCAGACATCAGCATGGCCATTAGAGGGGATTTCATGTCATTTTCTGCAACAGTAGTGTCCTCCTCAGATTAGTGCTCTCCATCTCTGGCCACTGTTCCAACTTTATGTAACAGTGACATGGTTATGCAAGTCTGGAGAGCTCTGTCAGCTTTCTATTTGTTCACTGAAGCCATCTTCCCTGCACAACTGTCAGCCAAGATCACCCCTCAGACTGTGTGAGATCCTGGGCCGTGTAACTGCCAGTCTCAGGGTTTCACTCTGTGTTGTATTGGATTTGACCCAAACCGGTAGTTTTTAATTTAGGTCAAAAAGTGTCTTTGCCATTCTGTCTTGCCGTATTAAGGCTACTACAAGCTTCACTCCGCTGATCGACGTGCGTTTGTGCGTGTGAGTGGAGTGGGATTTTGGGAATAGGAATATTTAGGAATATTTTGGTATTTTCATTTAGTGAAGGCAAGGAAGAGTCGCCTTCCATTGCTAGTTAGTAGCACAGATGTAACAATGTTTTTATTTAACCTTTGTTTAACTAGTTAACTAGAACAAATTATTATTTACATTGAAGGCCTACACCGGCCAAACTCAGACCCCGCTAGGCCAATTGTGCACCGCCCTATGGGACTCCCAATCATAGCTGGTTGTGAACCAGGTTGTCTGTAGTGACTCCTCTAGCACTGAGATGCAGTGTCTTAGACCACTGAACCAGGTTGTCTGTAGTGACTCCTCTAGCACTGAGATGCAGTGTCTTAGACCACTGAACCAGGTTGTCTGTAGTGACTCCTCTAACACTGAGATGTAGTGTCTTAGACCACTGAACCAGGTTGTCTGTAGTGACTCCTCTAGCACTGAGATGCAGTGCCTTAGACCACTGCGCCACTTGGACAATGAGCCAGATGTTTCACCAGGTGTATAAACCTGACGCATCCGGTTGGCGTTTCCACTTACCACCAAATATGGGGATGAGGGGAATTCCAGTGGCCGGCATAGGGAGAAGAATGGTTTTTGTGGTTTAAACATTTGATCTCAATACAGAATTAAAATTGACTCAATAAGTATTTAACCCTTTGTTATGTGAAGCCTAAATAAGTGCAGGAGTCAAAATATTCTTAACAAGTCACATAATAAGTTGCATGGACTCTGTGTGCAATAATAGTGTTTAAAATTATTTTTTAATGACTACCTCATTTCTGTACCCCACACATACAATTATCTGTAAGGTCCCTCAGTCGAGCAGTGAATTTCAAACACAGATTCAACCACAAAGACCAGAGAGGTTTTCCAATGCCTCGCAAAGAAGGGCACCTATTGGTAGAAGGGTAAAATAAAAAATAAAAACATGTAATATCCCTTATAGCATGGTTATGTTATTAATTACACTTTGGATGGTGTATCAATTCACCCAGTCACTACAAAGATACAGACATCCTTCGTAATGGCTGTGATAGGAAAAAACTGAGGATGGATCAACAACATTGTAGTTAGTCCACAATACTAACCTAATTATTATTTTATTTAACCTTTATTTAACTAGGCAAGTCAGTTAAGAACAAATTCTTATTTACAATGATGGCCTACACCAGCCAAACTCGACAACGCTGGGCCAATTGTGCTCCGCCCTGTGGGACTCCCAATCACAGGCAGTTGTAATACAGTCTGGATTCAAACCAGGTTGTCTGTAGTGACACCTCTAGCACTGAGATGCAGTGTCTTAGACCACTGCGCCACTTGGGAGCCCAAATTGACAAAGTGACAAAGGAAGCCTGTACAGAATACAAATATCCCAAAACATTAATCCTGTTTGCAACAAGACACTTAATGTGGCAAAGCAATTCACTTTTTGTCCTGAATACAAAGTGTTATGTTTGCGGCAAATCCAATACAACACATTACTGAGTACCACTCTCCATATTTTCAAGCATAGTGGTGGCTGCATCATGTTATGGGTATGCTTGTAATAGTTGAGGACTGGGGAGTTTTTTAGGATAAAAAAGTAGTCCTAGAATAAAATCTGGTTCAGTCTGCTTTCCACCAGACACTGGGAGATGAATTCACCTTTCAGCAGGACAATAACCTAAAACACAAGGTCAAATAGACACTAGATAGATAGATAGATAGATAGATAGGTACTTTATTGATCCCCCGGGGGGGAAATTTCATTTCAGAGGAGGCTGGTAGGAGGAGCTATATGAGGACGGGCTCATTTGAATGTCTGGAATGGAATAGAAGGAACGGAGTCAAACAAGTGGAACATTAAATGTTCCTGAGTGGCCGAGTTACAGTTTAGACTCAAATCGACTTGAAAATCTATGGCAAGACTTGAAAATGGCTGTCTAGCAACGATCAACAACCAACTTGACAGAGGTTGGTGGCACCTTAATTGGGGAGAACGTGTTTGTGGTAATGCCTGGAGTGGAATCAGTGGAATGGTATCAAATACATCAAACACATGGTTTCAAGATGTTTTATACCGTTCCATTGGCTCCGTTCAAGCCATTATTATGAGCCGTCCTCCCCTCAGCAGCCTCCTGTGGTGCAAATATTGTACAATCCACATGTACAAAGCTCTTAGAGACTTACCCAAAAAGACTCACAGCTGTAATTGCTGCCAAAGGTGATTGTAACATGTTTTGACTCAGGGATGTGAATACTTATGCAAATGAAACATGTTTTCACTTTGTCATTAGGGGGTAATGTGTATTAGATGGGTGAGCATTTTTTAAATGTTTTATAAATGTATAATTCAGTCTGTAACTACTACTGTATTACTACTATTACTACTACTGTAACTACTACTGACTGTAGGGAGGCCTCTGGGCAACTCTATGTTGTCTTGGGGTTATGGGCTTGACAGTAGTGGTGTTTAGGCACCTCTATGTTGTCTTGGGGTTACGGTCAGGGCTTGACAGTAGGGGTGTCTAGGCACCTCTATGTTTTTGGTTTTTGTGTTGGTCCCCAACTAGAGGCAGCTGCATTACGTTGTCTCTAATTGGGGATTCTAATTACGTTTATTATTGTGGCCACCTGTGATCGGTTCTTTGTTTGTTCATGTTCGCACATCAGTTCCTGGTTTCACTCTCTCCTTTGATTTGTTGTTTTGGGTCACAAATAAAGGAATGTATTCACACAACTGCTCAGCATCTCGGGTCCTTCATAAGAACCTTGACAGTAACACAACAAATGTGGATTAACTGATGGGGTATGAATACTTTCTAGAACGTTCCAATGGTTGTTTCTACACTTTTATACATGCCTAGCTTGTGGGGAACGTGTTTGCCTGCCTCATAAATACTAGTCAGCTAGCTAAAATTTAGAAAAATATTTTTTTGTTGGCTAGAGGCTAAAACGTTTGCAATCCCTTCAGTGTTGCTTGCTGTGCTGGCTGGCTGGCTAGCTACAGAGGTTAGCTGGCTAGCTACAGAGTTTAGCTGGCTAGCTACAGAGGTTAGCTGGCTAGCTACAGAGGTTAGCTGGCTAGCTACAGAGGTTAGCTGGCTAGCTACAGAGGTTAGCTGGCTAGCTACAGAGGTTAGCTGGCTACTTAGCTGCCATCAGTTGTTGTGTTATTACCATATTTTGCCTATTCCGACAGTTGTAGAACGCATTCTGGCATTTGAATAGAGAGCGGGAACGGACACAATGTGGACACGGTGAATAGAGAGCGGGAACGGACACAATGTGGACACGGTGAATAGAGAGCGGGAACGGACACAATGTGGACACGGTGAATAGAGAGCGGGAACGGACACAATGTGGACACGGTGGACACATTTACATTTAAATGTACACGCATGTTCGGAAGTCCATGATCTGAACTCCATTATCAGAATACAAAAGCTGCATGAACTGTCAAGTCTGTCACAGTGCCATCCGTTTTGTTACCAAAGCCCCATATACTACCCACCACTGCGACCTGTATTCTCTCGTTGGCTGGCCCTCACTAGATATTCATTGCCAAACCCACTGGCTCCAGGTCATCTATAAGTCTTTATTAGGTAAATCCCCGCCCTATCTCAGCTCGCTGGTCACCATAGCAACACCCACCCGTAGTATGCGCTCCAGCAGGTATATTTCACTGGTCACCCCCAAAGCCAACACCTCCTTTGGCCGCCATTCCTTCCAGTTCTCTGCTGCCAATGACTGGAACGAATTGCAAAAATCCTTGAAGCTAGAGGTTCCTATCTCCCTCACTAACTTTAAGCATCAGCTGTCAGAGCTGCTTATCGATCACTGCACCTGTATACAGCCCTTCTGTAAATAGCCCACCCTACTACCTCATCCCCATATTTATTTCATTAATTAATTTTGCACTCCAGTATCTCTATTTGCACATCATCATTTGCACATCCATCATTCCAGAGTTAATGCTAATCTATTCATTTATTTCACCACTATGGCCTATTTATTGTCCTACCTTCCTTATCTTACTACATTTGCACTCTGTATATAGATTCTCTATTGTGTTATTGACTGTACGTTTGTTTATTCTCATGTGTAACTCTGTGTTGTTTTTTGTCGCACTGCTTTGCTTTGTCTTGGCCAGGTCGCAGTCGTAAATGAGAACTTGTTCTCAACTGGCCTACCTGGTTAAATAAAGGTGAAATAAAATAAAAAATAAAACATGGCCAATAGGATCTCACTAGCTCTTGCTTGGCTCTGCCCACCTCTTTGCTTGTTCTACCCATTTTGATTCATTTGGAAATGACAGGCTGTGGTCTATCTTGGGTTAGTTATACAAATCTTTGGTAGTTCTTAGCTGACAGCCTGGCTAGCTGGCTTTAGCCTAAAAACATAGCAAGCTAGCTAGCCCTTTTTAACTTCCCACATCTCCAGGTAAAATAATCAGATTTATAATTCTGATTATAAATTATAAATAAATTATTCTGATTATGCCCTGGCAAATATTCTTATACTTGACGTTGTAACCTAAAACCTTATCCCAGTTTGATATACTCCTTGTGTATTCAGAGTACCACAGTATGAGTCATAATTTATTCCCTTTTTAGTTTCAATTTCAAGGTAGAAAAATGGGAAGACTGTGGAAGGAGTGTGTTGCCCAGCCTAATCTCCACATGGACTCTGTCGGAACGTTTATCGTCATGCAGAAGAGCAGGGCCAGAGACGAGAGAGGTGGGAGACAAGATAAAGCGCTGAGGTTATAACAGCGCTGCCTCGTTCATGTCTTGGTCTGCTCATTTTGATTGGTCTAAGGATGTTGAATAGACACAAAGGCCACGGGGATCAAACCACTGTCTGCTTGTAGGAAAAATAAACCATATCATGGTGGCAATTATATGCAGAGTCTGTGTGGATGGAGAAATAAAAACAACAGATAAACGCCCTCCCATCCAGTCGCCATAATATTTGACACACTTATGTCACATACATAGCCTACCTCAGAATAAAGGCCCCGCCATCTCTGGGAGCGCCAAACGTAGCCTATAATAATATTACTATTGAACCTGTATGTTCTAATTCATATGGATCATTTAGTTATGTCTGATCATTTTGCAAGTAGAAAGCCGTCCATGGTTTCAGATCCACGATCTATTGTTTCTACATCCTGCCTGCGCTCTGCGTCAAAAGACATAATGCGGACGATTTGGTTGTGCATTTGGTTATATATTCATTGATTTTTTTTGCATGAAAAGGGACATTTCTGCAAACATAAGTGAATGTGTGAGGTGATTAAAGGTCAGACAGTAACATGTCATACAGGCTATTAGTCTATTAATGAGGTGCATCGGTTGTGGAGGTGTGGCAGAGGATATTATATACACAACGCAGGATAAAATGACAATTGATGCGCCTTGGAACATTATATATTTTATTCTTATCACACCTAAGCGCCAACATAGGCTCACCTTGACTATTATCGGAGGCATCGACGTTATCTGAAGACCAAGCATCATTTGTCGTCCGCTGAGAAACCATGGAGACCATGCTCTGCAGCGTTTTTTCTGGAGGAAAAACTGATTGCGCATCAGTGGATCTTTTGCTTGAATTTGATGTTCTGGAGCTCAACGCCGTTATTTGTCGTCTAGGGGTTGAAATAATTTCTATGCTTGGCCTTGGGGTTATAGGGTCCGTTGTCGGTGGCTGAATTGTGGTTGCGGTTGGCGAGACAGGAATCGTAGAGACCTGTATCGTTTTGCTGGTCGCTCCGGCGGAGACAATTGTGGGGGACGGCGTGAGCCCCGTTAGTAGGCCGAGCACAAACCTGTCCTCAGGTAAACGATTAGGCAAGGTGGTGTAGAGCTGCTCCAAGCTCTCGGATGCTGGGTGAGGCTTCCTGGATATAGGCGACGCATTGTGGGAGTTGATGCGAGGTGCAGCATCAGAAAATCCAATATACAAAATAAATAGTAAAGCCGGGGATATGTTCATCATTAAGGTCGTTAACCTCATATTCAATTTCAGCTCTCCATGTAAAGCCTTTGTAATGGTCTGTCTCAGACCTTTCCCTGAATGGACTAGCTTATGCTGTTCGCAATTGTTGCCCAGTGATTGCGAACCGAACTACCCGCAGCTTCTTGGCTTCACTTTCGGTTCAACCTAGCCCAGCGCAATGAAACGAAAGGCTGTGGATTGTCATACTGTTCAGCCAATGAGGGCATTGATGGGCGGTCTCGTGGTATGGTTAGGTGTGTTTGTTTTCCCATCGCAAAGGCATTTGATTGGTTCAATGAGTGAGCCAGTGCGCAATGAGCGCAATGAGAAATCTGTTTGTGTTTTCACTTTCAGTCCATGGACCACATTATCTGACACACTTTAATTGAACGAATATAAATAATCAAAGATTACATTATTTTATGATCATAGCCTAGACTAAACATTACATGCATTCGATTATGGGACATTAGGCCTTGGCTATTCATGAAATAACATACGGTCCTCTTTAATCGATGCATCCCTTATAAGAAACAACATGTTAAAAAAATAAGCTATCCAGGACTGTAGGCCTAGACTCGAGAAAAAAAGATGGTGGTGTGTATTATGCAGACGCTGTAGGATATGTGCGCGCTGTAGCCTAATCACCCATTGTTGACTGTGTGCGAGCGCCGCTATGCGGCTATAGGTCTAAACACCTGTTGTCTACAGTCATTCATCAGCAGTGACATCAGCTGCCCAACGAGATCAAGATCAAAACAACAGATCTGTTACACTCAATAATTAATCATTTGATTATATGATTAGATAATCCTTAAAAAGTCCACAGTATACAGTGTCCTGGGATCTGGGCCATATACAATCTAAGGCCTAAGTAGTGCGTAACCCACACAGCAGATGGCAGCACAACGCAAACTATTCAGTAAACCCGCTAGACGGATCCAAACATGTAGGCTGAGTAGACTAGAAACATTGTAGCGAACAGCTGATACAATGGCGCCACTGGACCTGGATAAATACGAAGAGATTGCCAAGCAATAGAGGAATCCAATGTTCAACCTGTGCCCACCCCGGTGACAGTGTGTGGGGATACACATGGACAAGTAGGCTACTGCAGTGACCCTCACAGCCATACAGCATCATTGATAAATATTTGTATTAGAAACAGATTCTATTTATTTCCATCCTTTAATTTCCAGTAATTCTGAAGTTATTCTTCATTCTATTAGTTTTTATGATCTGTGTGAACTCTTCAGAACCGGAGGACTGGTCCCAGACACAAACTATATTTGTGATATATGATCTGTGTGAACTCTTCAGAACCGGAGGACTGGTCCCAGACACAAACTATGTTTGAGATATATGATCTGTGTGAACTCTTCAGAACCAGAGGACTGGTCCCAGACACAAACTATGTTTGAGATATATGATCTGTGTGAACTCTTCAGAACCGGAGGACTGGTCCCAGACACAAACTATATTTGTGATATATGATCTGCGTGAACTCTTCAGAACCGGAGGACTGGTCCCAGACACAAACTATATTTGTGATATATGATATGTGTGAACTTTTCAGAACCGGAGGACTGGTCCGAGACACAAACTATATTTGCATGGTGGGTATAAACTTAACTATTATCCCTTCGTCAAATTGGTGATTTTAACATGTAAATCAGTGGGGATTTTAGCATGTATTTGCATTTCTTCAATTACTACAAATCGCTTTCTACGATGAGAACTGCTTTCTACGATGAGAACTGCTTTCTACGATGAGAACTGCTTTCTACGATGAGAACTTCTTTCTAAGATGAGAACTTCTTTCTACGATGAGAACTGCTTTCTACGATGAGAACTTATTTCTAAGATGAGAACTGCTTTCTACGATGAGAACTTCTTTCTAAGATGAGAACTTCTTTCTAAGATGAGAACTTCTTTCTACGATGAGAACTGCTTTCTACGATGAGAACTTCTTTCTAAGATGAGAACTTCTTTCTAAGATGAGAACTTCTTTCTAAGATGAGAACTTCTTTCTAAGATGAGAACTTCTTTCTACGGTGAGAACTTCTTTCTAAGATGAGAACTTCTTTCTAAGATGAGAACTTCTTTCTAAGATGAGAATATCTTTCTAAGATGAGAACTTCTTTCTAAGATGAGAATTTCTTTCTAAGATGAGAACTTCTTTCTACGGTGAGAACTTCTTTCTAAGATGAGAACTTCTTTCTAAGATGAGAACTTCTTTCTAAGATGAGAACTTCTTTCTACGGTGAGAACTTCTTTCTAAGATGAGAACTTCTTTCTAAGATGAGAACTTCTTTCTACGTGTGAGAACTTCTTTCTAAGATGAGAACTTCTTTCTACGGTGAGAACTTCTTTCTAAGATGAGAACTTCTTTCTAAGATGAGAACTTCTTTCTAAGATGAGAACTTCTTTCTACGTGTGAGAACTTCTTTCTAAGATGAGAACTTCTTTCTACGGTGAGAACTTCTTTCTATGGTGAGAACTTCTTTCTACGGTGAGAACTTCTTTCTACGTGTGAGAACTTTTTGAGCATATGTGCAAATCTTTATGGCTGTCATTTTACTTAAGGCCCTTGGAACTGGCCTGCATATCTGAAGTTATAAACAATTCTAATGCAATATATCTATTTACAAATTCAAATCAAAAGGTGTTTGTTTGTGGATAGTGATTTACATTTGTAAATACATTTGGCATGATATTGATCCCATATGCATGTGCACCACCAAGTTAGAACAGTAGGCGAAGTTAAGAGGTTAAAATATACCAAATGATTAGGGTGAGGCACATGGGCTACTAACAGCTTACTACACAACACACACTTAGTATTACTTTCTTAGCTACAGTAAACATATCTCTCTGGCATCCTACATGATTTATGAAGCAGTGTAACAGTTTTGCTTCAGTCCCTCTCCTAGCCCCTACCTGGGCTCGAACCAGGGACCCTCTGCACACGTTGACAACAGTCACCCTCCAAGCATCGTTAACCATCACTCCACAAATGCCGCGGCTCTTGCAGAGCAAGGGAAACAACAACTTCAAGGTCTCAGAGTGAGTGACATCACAGATTGAAACGCTACTAGCGCACACCGCTAACTAGCTAGCCGTTTCACACCGGTTACAGCTAGAAGAAATGTGTTGACTCACGTTGCTGTGATGTGCTGGAACAGGAAAGTGGCACGGCGGTCCTTCGTGGGCAAATTTTGTCATCAAAAAGAAAGATGCCGGATTTACAATTCCGAGTTGAATGACCATTCAAAACTTATTTTCCCAGTTTGAGCTGTTTATTCCCGACTTCCCAGTTGCAATGCTTTCAGTTAGCCACTGTCAACGATTCCTTACAAATCACTCATTGTTGAATTTGCGATCTTCAAATTGTTGTGTAATGTTTATGTCCAATGGCTGATGAGCACCGATACGTTTTAGCTATATTTATCATAATCTCTCTTCATATGACAAGGATTAGCCAGTAGACTTGATTCATGATGATGACTGCTAGCTAAGATTGTGAAAGTAATATGTTGACATGATCAGTTAGATCAAAGCTACTGTACATATAACGTGATTTGACGTAATTTCTGTGGCCAATGACCTTGAGCCTTCTTGGAAGTGCACTTGTAGGGCTGAATTGTTGGATGTCCACCTTTACTAAGGACTTAAAATTGGTGATTGCGCAAGGTCCTCATGAGTGACAGAACACTGAGCCAGTCACGGCGCAGTGCTCCTATTTTCCGCTGGCCCGCCCCACCACCACAGAAAGCACTGAGCTCGGCTGAAACACCTGCATTTTGGAGCTGCCTTACTCAAGAAAACAAAAATGTTTGTATGCGGCTTTATTAACTCAATGATATATATATTTTTTACATTGTTTGCAAACTGATATGTGACACTTATTAATTCTAAAATAACATGCAAAACAGGCAACACCCCAAAAATAAAAAATAAAATATATAAAAACATTCTTATTATTTTTTTTGCTACAAATGTGAGTCTGCCCTACCTGCCCTGAATGACAGGTCGCCACTGCCTCGTCCACTCCCATTTATGTTATTGTTGTCCCCCACGATGAAATCGGGGAGGGGACTGTGGATCTGCCTCCATCAGTCCCTCTGTGCAGCATTTACGTGATACAGCCTCTGCAGAAGTCAGGGCATTCATACTTCTAGCGCTTCGCTGAGCAGTGCAGAGCTGTTGAATCTTGGTCCACTGACCTTTCTTTGGAGGGCATATAAATGCCGGCCCTTGGGCTCAGAGTCCCATCTCTTCTGCCACACATCTATCAAAATGTCTCTGATCTTACATTTGGTCTCACATCTACCCAGTGGAACATTAATATCAATTATATCTTGTTTCAAAGTTCTTTTGGCTAACTGGTTTACAATTTCCTTCCCTTCCACACTCGAAAGTGCTGGGACCCGAAGAAAGTTGTAAAGGAAGTGACTTTATGTTTGTACAGGACCTCCCGATTTTGACAAAACGTGGGTGAATGATGCATCTTGCCATAAAGATCCGGGCCTTTACAAAATGACACTGATTGGCCCAAGGCGGGAGTTATAGTAATGAA
This sequence comes from Thymallus thymallus, assembly GCA_023634145.1. Taxonomy (NCBI): domain Eukaryota; kingdom Metazoa; phylum Chordata; class Actinopteri; order Salmoniformes; family Salmonidae; genus Thymallus; species Thymallus thymallus. The sequence goes on along the minus strand of CM042402.1, from coordinate 35,845,071 downwards.
CTGAAATGTGTTCCTCACACACTGCATCTTTTGTGAGGGACAACATGCTTTCTGTTACGTTTGATATTTTAGTAATTTAGCAGACTTTTTCCTGTACTGGTCCCCCATGGGAATCAAACCCACAGCCCTGGCCTGGCGTTGCAAGTTGCCTTGTTTTTCATATTATTTACAACGTCCTTCAAGAATGACCCCATCAGGATTATATGTATTTGTGTCTCTGCAGGGTGATTTTGTTGACCGGGGATTTTACAGCTTGGAGACGCTCACATACATTTTAGTTTTTAGCAGTAACAGCCCCCATGTCACAATTTTACCATATCAAGCCAACTGTCACAGTTACTCTGCATTCTAATGCTGTGCTTTGGTTGTTTTCTTGTGCCAGCTGATGGATGAGCAGATTCTGTGTGTTCATGGGGGCCTCTCCCCGGACATAAAGACCCTGGACCAGATCAGGTTCCATTGAGAGTAACCAGGAGATCCCCCACAAGGGACATTATGTGACCTTGTGTGACCGAGGATATTTACACCTGGGCCATCAGCCCCAGGGGAGCTGGGTGGCTGTTTGGTGCAAAGGTCACCAATGAGGTGAGTTGAGTACATTGTCAGTTTCACACTGTAATATACAGTATATATATGAAATAGTAATGTTGTTTTTCTCACATTCACATTTATCTCACTTTGTTTTTTCATTGTATATCTGAGTTTGTTAACGTCAACAGCATGAAGTTAGTCCATGAGGGTTACAAGTTCATGTTTGATGAGAAGCTGGTCACGGTCTGGTCGGCTCCTAACTACTGCTATCGCCGCGGCAACATTGCCTCCATCATGGTGTTCAAAGACGCCAATACGAGGGAGCCTAAGCTGTTTCCGGGCGGTGCCCGACTCAGAGAGAGTTATTCCACCCAGAACAACGACACCATATTTCCTGTAAACACTGCACTAACTATCATCAGCTTTGGCCCCACTGTTGTAATGTATCACGTACAGAGGATTGACTAGTGTTAAAGTGACACCACTGATTATGTCATTCCTATTTTATGACAGTGAATACCTTATGTACGTACTGCATGTGTTTGTGTCTGCTGTAGCTCTGTGTGCCAACATACATGCGTTGACACAGAAGTATATTTAGTTTTTATCTAACGCATGGCATGTTAGATTCAATTCATCATGGTAGTTCACAATAAGAACACATGCAGTGAAACAGGATCACTGCTTTTAGCCACTTTACAGGAAGAAGTCCGTTTCAGTTTGACTTGAGTCTATTTGCAACCTATTAGGCCATTAGAAGATGTTACTTCTCAGATATGTTTTGTAATGTACACTACCGTTCAAAAGTTTGGGCTCACTTAGAAATGTCCTTATTTTCCATGAAAACATACATGAAGTGAGTTGCAAAATGAATAGGAAATATAGTCAAGACGTTGACAAGGTTATAAATAATGATTTTTAATTGAAATAATAATTGTGTCTTTCAAAACATTGCTTTCGTCAAAGAATCCTCCATTTGCAGCAATTACAGCCTTGCAGACCTTTGACATTCTAGTTGTCAATTTGTTGAGGTAATCTGAAGAGATTTCACCCCATGCTTCCTGAAGCACCTCCCACAAGTTGGATTGGCTTGATGGGCACTTCTTACGTACCATACGGTCAAGCTGCTCCCACAACAGCTCAATAGGGTTGAGATCTGGTGACTGTGCTGGACACTCCATTATAGACAGAATACCAGCTGACTGCTTCTTCCCTAAATAGTTCTTGCATAGTTTGGAGCTGTGCTTTGGGTCAATGTCCTGTTGTAGGAGGAAATTGGCTCCAGTTAAGTGCTGTCCAAAGGGTAAGACATGACGATGCAAAATGGAGTGACAGCCTTCCTTCTTCAAGATCCCTTTTACCCTGTACAAATCTCCCACTTTACCACCACCAAAGCACCCCCAGACCATCACATTACCTCCACCATGCTTGACAGATGGCGTCAAGCACTCCTCCAGCATCTTTTCATTTGGTCTGCGTCTCACGAATGTTCGTCTTTGTGATCCGAACACCTAAAACTTAGATTCGTCTGTCCATAACACTTCTTTCCAATCTTCCTCTGTCCAGTGTCTGTGTTATTTTGCCCATGTTAATCTTTTATTTTATTGGCCAGTCTGAGATATGGCTTTTTCTTTGCAACTCTGCCTAGAAGGCCAGCATCCCGGAGTCGCCTCTTCACTGTTGACATTGAGACTGGTGTTTTGCGGATACTATTTAATGAAGCTACCAGTTGAGGACTTGTGAGGCGTCTGTTTCTCAAACTAGACACTCTAATGTACTTGTCCTCTTGCTCAGTTGTGCACCGGGCCTCCCACTCCTCTTTCTATTCTGGTTAGAGCCAGTTTGCGCTGTTCTGTCTTCATTTCTCAGAACAAGAATAGACGAGTTTCAGAAGAAAGTTATTTGATTCTGGCCATTTTGAGCCTGTAATCGAACCCACAAATGCTGATGCTCCAGATACTCAACTAGTCTAAAGAAGGCCAGGTTTATTGCTTCTTTAATCAGCACAACAGTTTTCAGCTGTGCTAACATAATTGCAAAAGGGTTTTCTAATGATCAATTAGCCTTTGAAAATGATAAACTTGGATTAGCTAACACAACGTGTCATTGGAACACAGGAGTGATGGTTGCTGATAATGGGCCTCTGTACGCCTATGTAGATATTCCATTAAAAATATGCAATTTCCAGCTACAATAGTCATTTACAACATTAACAATGTCTACACTGTATTTCTGATCAATTTGATGTTGTTTTAATGGACAAAGGAAATGCTTTTCTGTCAAAAACAAGGACATTTCTAAGTGACCCCAAACTTTCAAACGGTAGTGTATAATTTTTGAATTGCGTGTATTGTGTAGATATACACCACCGGTCAAAAGTTTGGAATATTACTCATTCAAGGGTTTTTCTTTATTTGCACTATTTTTTACATTGTAGAATTAAAGTGAAGACATCAAAACTATGACATAACACATATGGAATCATGTAGTAACCAAAAAAGTGTTAAACAAATTTTATATTTGAGATTCTTCAAATAGCCACCCTTTGCCTTAATGACAGCTTTGCAAACTCATGGCATTCTCTCAACCAGCTTCATGAGGACCGCCACAGGAATGGAAGACCCAGAGTTGCCTCTGCTGCAGAGGATAAGTTAATTAGAGTTACCAGCCTCAGATATTGCAGCCCAAATAAATGCTTCACAGCGTTCAAGCAACAGACACATCTCAACATCAACTGTTCAGAGGAGACTGCTTGAATCAGACCTTCATGGTCGAATTGCGGCAAAGAAACCACTACTAAAGGACACCAATAAGAAGAAGAGACTTGCTTGGGCCAAGAAACACATTAGACCGGTGGAAATGTGTCCTTTGGTCTGGAGTCCAAATTTGAGATTTTGGGTTCCAACCTCAACCATTTTTGATTCCAACTTCAACCAAAAGGCTAAGGGTGGCTATTTGAAGAATCTCAAATATAAAATATATTTTCATTTGTTTAACACTTTTTTGGTTACTACATGATTCCATATGTGTTATGTCATAGTTTTGATTTCTTCACTTTTATTCTACAATGTAAAAAATAAAGAAAAACCCTTGAATGAGTAATATTCCAAACTTTTGACCGGTGTGTATATAAAGCACTCAAAACAGAAACAGCACATATGAGCAATATTATTTTTGTTCAGAAATTTGTTAAATTAGAATTCATTCATGCATTTGATCTAAAGATGGGCATGCCTATGAGATCAGTAAGCCTAGCTGTGTTTTTTTGTGTGAACTGACTGTGATAAAGGTGATAAGCTAGTTAATATGTAAATTATCAAAATTAGAGATGCTGCTATTACTGTTCAGTAAATACGAGGAAATACACTATATGGCCAAAAGTATGTGGACACCTGCTCATTGAACATCTCATTCCAAAATCATGGGCATTAATATGGAGTTGGTCCCCCCTTTGCTGCTATAACAGCCTCCACTCTTCTGGTAAGGCTTTCTACTAGATGTTGGAACATTGCTGTGGGGACTTGCTTCCATTCAGCCACAAGAGCATTAGTGAGGTTGGGCATTGATGTTGGGCGATTAGGCCTGGCTCGCAGTCAGCGTTCCAATTAATCCCAAAGGTGTTTGATGGGGTTGAGGTCAGGACTCTCATGTTGTTCCACACCGACCATGGAAACCCATTTCATTAAGCTCCCGACGAACAGTTCTTCTGCTGACGTTGAGTGTTGCAACTGAGGACAGACAATTTTTATGTGCTGCGAGCTTCAGCACTTGGCGGTCCTGTTCTGTGAGCTTGTGTGACCTACCACTTCGCGACCGAGCCATTGTTGCTCCTAGATGTTTTCCACTTCACAATAACAGCACTTAGAGTTGACTGGGGCAGCTCTACCATGGCAGAAATTTGACTTGTTGGAAAGGAGGCATCCTATGACATAGGGGTCGTTCTACTCCAATGTTTGTCTATGGAGATTGCATGACGGTGTGCTCGATTTGATACACCTGCCAGCAACGGCTGAGGCTGAAATAGCCGAATCCACTAATTTGAAGAGGTGTTCACATACTTTTGGCCATGTAGTGTACAATCAATGCATTTTAGGTCCTCCAGGTTCCGTCATAATGTTTGTGTTGACTGACATGAAGTAGAGCGAATCCCTTTCCACGCCCTCATAGATTTGTCCAATGAACAGGGACGCAGTGTTCTACTGGCATATGACGTGTTGACGTAAGCGAGCTAGCCAAATATACAGTCCACACATAGTAATACATTTGTCGTAAAGCAATATATTTGTTGAATTATTATATTGGGAAACGGTAGAGTTGCTATTCGTTGCAGAGAATAAACACAATGGGCTTCACTGGGAATGTGTTACTTTGTCGGAGTTTATACGGTAAGAGATTCCCTTGATTAACGGGCTAAGTTCACTAGCTAGGCTAACAATAACAGCGACAGGGCTAGTAAAACTAGCTAGGTAGCTAGCTGATAGACATCATTTGTTGAAATCATCCGTCTTTTCCTGGAATTCATGATCAAACGGGTGAACAGTTAGCTGGGACCGACGGATTTCTTACATCTCGAAATGCTGGGCTTTTTACAGAATGGTAACGAACTATTCAGAAACTGATAGCGAAAGCTAGCAAGCGAGCAGACATCACATCATTGCCAATAATGGGTAACGTTTAGCTAGCTAGCTACATCGTCTTGTCATCCAGCTGAAATATCATTAGCCTCTTCATATGTATGTCTTAACAAACCTGCTAACTAAACCTGCTGTCACGTATCTGTCAACTGATCTGATGACATGACAAATCATAAGGCCAAAACGACTTATCAGGTAGCTACAAATAGCAGTATATCCTCATTATGCATCTAATAGTTTTGGTGTTGATTGCCATGACTCACTCTCTGTTGTCTATTTCAGATTGAAAGAGGAATGACAATGAGGAGGCTACACTGGAATACAGCTGTTCTGGGACCCTGAACGACCACAGCCTGAGTAACAGAGGACTTGCATTGTGGAGCTTATGGGGAGAGAACTAGTAGCAGGCAGTACACTTTGGTAAAGAAACGCTAAGGCAAGGTGGAGATGTTTGCCAAACTGAAAAAGAAGATTGCTGAGGAGGCTGCCACAGCCCCCCGGACCGGAGTCCGCATGCCTCGCTCCTGCAGCAAAGAGTCCATTACGTCAGTGGGGGCAGACTCCGGGGATGATTTTGTAAGTACCAGTATTGTTACCTGCCCATAACAGTCATCTTTTGAACCCACTAACAGTAGTTGATCACATGATATGAAACAAGGTTTCCCAGGCTATATTACAAGGAAGACATCATGGAAGAAAAGCAGGGAGGTTTCTTTGAAAGGATGGCGTATAATCTCTCATTTGAATAGGCTTAAGTAGCCTACCATGTTATAGATCAGTTTTCTCAGTGTTTTGAGAGATTCTGTAGCCCCTACCTGACAGTAATGGCCCAGGCCCTGAGGCCAGATAAGTGTCTTTCAGTGTTTCTCCGATGTAATAGAGCCTCAGGGGCTGTCGTGAAGATGTAAATCACTACCATTTACATGCAGCATATCAGATTGCCCCTGCACCTTGATGTCAACAGTGCTGCAGTCGCACTTTGAGATGGATAGCTACTATTGGCTTTATGAATATCAGCAAAAATGTAGGCCTAATGTACAATACTTACGGTATGCAGAGCCAGGGAAAGAGCAGTGAAGAGATTTGCTGCATTTTGAAGTTTGGTGTAATTGTCTTTTTAAAATCGAGTCTATATTTTGTTGACATTGCCTCTTGGATGATTATTTGAGTCTGTGAGTCAGCTAACCTGTTGTTGTATGGTTATGTCTGGAGATTGGCATCCAGAAGTCAGTGGATTCCGTGGTCAAGTGTGTAAATGTACGAGTACGATACCACCACTCTTTTGTCAATGATCAAATCAATCAAATCAATCAAATCAAATCAAAGTTTATTTGTCACACGCGCCGAATACAACAGGTGTAAACCTTACAGTGAAATGCTTACTTACAAGCCCTAACCAACAGTGCAGTTTAAGTAGAAAATAAGTATTATGTAAATAAATAAATAAATAAAAACTGTAAAGTGACAGTAAAGAAAATATATGTACAGGTGGTATACAGGTAGTATATACAGGTGGTACAGAGTCAATGTGCAGGGGCACTGGTTAGTTGGGCTAATTTAGGTAATATGTACATGCAGGTATAGTTAAAGTGACTATGCATAGATGATGAACAGAGAGAGGGGTGGGGGGGGCACAGTGTAAATAGTCTGGGTAGCCATTTGATTAGATAGATAGATAAGTTCAGTCCAAGAATTACTTACAATATTGCACGTGATATGATATAACAACTGTACATGAATATGTATATACAGACCTGAATTAATAAATAAGTCCTTAGTGAATGAGTGATGACGGACCAGAGTTACTCAAGGATGGATGCATAATTGTTAGACTAGGTCCTAACACCCCAACAGTTCCTGGTCTATGTTCCCGACGGCACGGCACCCCGGTGAGGCATTAAATAGTCTAATAGCCGCCGGCAGGAAGGACCTCCTCTACCGGTCAGGTAGTCCGTGACCCAGGAAACTAAGGGTGCTTCACTTTCATCCTCTTCATCTTCTCGCCCAGTAGGGGTGGCTGGAGTCTTTGACAATTTTTAGGGCCTTCCTCTGACACCGCCTGGTATAGAGGTCCTGGATGGCAGGAAGCTTGGCCCCGTACGCACTACCCTCTGTAGTGCCTTGCGGTCGGAGGACGAGCAGTTTCCGTACCAGGCAGTGATGCAGCCAGTCAGGATGCTCTCGATGTTGCAGCTGTAGAACCTTTTGAGGATCTGAGGACCCATGCCAAATCTTTTCAGTCTCCTGAGGGAGTATAGGCTTTGTCCTGCCCTCTTCACGACTGTCTTGGTGTGTTTGGACCATTCTAGTTTGTTGGTGATGTGGACAACAAGGAACTTGAAGCTCTCAACCTGCTCCACTGCAGCCCCGTCGATGAGAATGGGGGCGTGCTCCTGCTCCTTTTCCTGTAGTCCTTTTCCTGTAGTCCACAATCATCTCCTTTGTCTTGATTACGTTGAGGGAGAGGTTGTTGTTCTGGCACCACACGTCCAGGTCTCTGACCTCCTCCCTATAGGCTGTCTCGTCGTTGTCGGTGATCAGGCCTACCACTGTTGTGTCATCTGCAAACTTAATGAGGGTGTTGGAGTCGTGCCTGGCCGTGCAGTCATGGGTGTACAGGAGGGTACTGAGCACGCAACCCTGAGGGGCCCGGTGTTGAGGATCAGCGTGGCAGATATGTTTTTGCCTACCCTCACCACCTGGGGGTGTCCTGTCAGGAAGTCTAGGACCCAGTTGCAGAGGGAGGAGTTCAGACCCAGGGTCCTGACCTTAGTGCTGAGCTTTGAGGGCACTATGGTGTTGAACGTTGAGCTGTAGTCAATGAAGATCATTCTCACATAGGTGTTCCTTTTGTCCAGGTGGGAAAGGGCAGTGTGGAGTGCAGTAGAGATTGCATCATCTGTGGATCTGTTTGAGCGGTATGCAAATTGGAGTGGGTCTAGGGTTTCTGGGATAATGGCTATGACCAGCCTTTCAAAGCACTTCATGGCTACAGATGTGAGTGCTACGGGTCTGTAGTCATTTAGGCAGGTTACCTTAGTGTTCTAGGGCACAGGGACTATGGTGGTCTGCTTGAAACATGTTGGTATTACAGACTCAATTAGGGACTTGTTGAAAATGTCAGTGAAGACACTTGGTCAGCGCATGTTCGGAGTACACGTCCTGGTAATCCGTCTGGCCCAGCAGCCTTGTGAATATTGACCTGTTTAAAGCTCTTACTCACATCGGCTACGGAGAGCGTGATCACACAGTCGTACGGAACAGCTGGTGCTCTCATGTATGCCTCAGTGTTGCTTGCCTCGAAGCGAGCATAGAAGTAGTTTAGCTCGTCTGGTAGGCTCGTGTCACTGGGCAGCTCTCGTCTGTGCTTCCTTTTGATGACATGAATTCAGAAATATTCCCCATCGTAGAGCAGGTTAAAGGGATAGTTCTCGAGTCAGATGAACTCTTGGATATCATTTTTATGTCTCTGCATGCAGTTTGAAGGAAGTTGCTAACTAGCATTAGCGCAATTGCTAACTAGTGTTAGCATAATGACTGGAAGTCTATGGAAACAGCAAGCATGCTAGATGTTCCTGGCTAGCTGTTCCTGTAGACTTTGTCATTGCGCTAACACTAGTTAGCATTAGCTTGCAAAACTTTCTGCATCCTGGACGCAGATACATAACATGTCATTGCCAAAATCCTGAACTATCTCTAGAGAAGGTAGCTTAACATACTGTATGTAGAGACAATTCCTCTTAAATCTCTGAGGCTCATCTGTAGTCAATGTGATAGTGTTATTCCACATTTCTGCTGTTGTTGCTGTTATTGGAGAAACATCAGAAGGGTTTTGAATGGAGAGGCTCGTCTTACAGTGTTAGTCAGATCCAGTGTCTTGGGGCTGGTGTCTTTCCTTTCTCATCAACACTGTTTTGAATTATTTAAGTCACTGACTGGCAATAAGAGCAAATCACCTGGTAGTCTATCCCTCATCAAATTTGAAGTAAAATGAGGATGACATCAAATTAAGTAAAGGGCCATTTCCACAGAACATTTTACAAAAACACATTTACTCAAAGAACAGTGCAGATGGTTTGTTTACATTTGAAATCATTGTTTTTTGTTTGACATACATTTTAAAGTGAAAAATTGGAGTCTCAACATCATTCTATTACCATGTAATTGCCATAAACGCACTCATAGACCTGAGTTGGGAACCTCTGATATGAAATGTCATTACTATAGATCTAGCCAGTGGGAAATATCCCAGACTCTACAACATAGAAGTTTCTAGTACCTGCTGCCCCATAACCATGGAAGCTCCAGTGTGAACTGCTGTTCTGATGAGGATTCATGTATTCTGTGTATTTGTGTTGACCTCCAGGCCTCTGATGGCTCCAGGGACGACCTCTCCTCCCAGATCATCAGAAGGAACGATCAGATTCGCAAGCTTGAGGCCAAACTATCAGGTAAGACATGTCTGTATGGAACCAGTTTAATCAAGAGTAGGGTGAGGTGGTTGCACCTAGGCCTAGACACTGATCTAAGGTTAGGTTTGGTGGTGGGTAAGCTGGTTCTAGATCTGTGTCTATTGTGCTTAGATACAACAGTGTGTCTTTTCTCCCAGATTAGTATGATAGCTACTCCTCCCATAGAGGTGGTGTATGTGACCCCTTAGAAAAGGTTAAAGGTTGCACATTTTCACGCAGCCTCTTAACCAGGATGGTTTTCTCATCTAAGAAAATCGGATTTTTTTTATGCCTCTCCATTGATTTTATTCCTCCTCCTCCCTCATCCACCTGCCCCCCTTCCCTGTGTGTGTGTACGGGTGTGTTTTATGTGCTGTTGGTATTCATCACCCCACCGCCTGCCACTAGACTACGCTGAGCAGCTCCGACTTATGCAGAAGACCAAGGACAAGCTTGAAATTGCATTAGAAAAACATCAGGATTGTACGTACCTTTATTCTCCAATCTCCTCCCATTTTGCTTTCTTTCTTTGTCTCATTTGTTTGTCTGTTGGCTGTGGTAATGGTCACCCAATGTACCATCACTGTGGTAATGGTCACCCAATGTACCATCACTGTGGTAATGGTCACCCAATGTACCATCACTGTGGTAATGGTCACCCAATGTACCATCACTGTGGTAATGGTCACCCAATGTACCATCACTGTGGTAATGGTCACCCAATGTACCATCACTGTGGTAATGGTCACCCAATGTACCATCACTGTGGTAATGGTCACCCAATGTACCATCACTGTGGTAATCGTCACCCAATGTACCATCACTGTGGTAATGGTCACCCAATGTACCATCACTGTGGTAATGGTCACCCAATGTACCATCACTGTGGTAATGGTCACCCAATGTACCATCACTGTGGTAATGGTCACCCAATGTACCATCACTGTGGTAATGGTCACCCAATGTACCATCACTGTGGTAATGGTCACCCAATGTACCATCACTGTGGTAATGGTCACCCAATGTACCATCACTGTTGGCTGTGGTAATGGTCACACACTCTTAAGGAGGGGTTCAAAATCATATGCTGTCGCTTCTATATGTTTCCGTAATTAAAAAATCTATTGTTGAAACAAGGGATTTACATGCTTGTTGACATATAACTCTTTAGAAATGTGACAGTGTTTGTAAGTGGATAAGTATTTCTACTATGACAATTCTGTGAGACAATATATATCAGTATGTAAATGTCTGTTACTTCCCTTTTTTTGTAATAATCCATGTTATAACAAACACCAATGTACTAACGTAACCAATAATCCATGTTATAACAAACACCATGTACTAACGTAACCAATAATCCATGTTATAACAAACACCAATGTACTAACGTAACCAATAATCCATGTTATAACAAACACCAACCAATAATCCATGTTATAACAAACACCAATGTACTAACGTAACCAATAATCCATGTTATAACAAACACCAACCAATAATCCATGTTATAACAAACACCAATGTACTAACGTAACCAATAATCCATGTTATAACAAACACCAATGTACTAACGTAACCAATAATCCATGTTATAACAAACACCAATGTACTAACGTAACCAATAATCCATGTTATAACAAACACCAATGTACTAACGTAACCAATAATCCATGTTATAACAAACACCAATGTACTAACGTAACCAATAATCCATGTTATAACAAACACCAATGTACTAACGTAACCAATAATCCATGTTATAACAAACACCAATGTACTAACGTAACCAATAATCCATGTTATAACAAACACCAATGTACTAACGTAACCAATAATCCATGTTATAACAAACACCAATGTACTAACGTAACCAATAATCCATGTTATAACAAACACCAATGTACTAACGTAACCAATAATCCATGTTATAACAAACACCAATGTACTAACGTAACCAATAATCCATGTTATAACAAACACCAATGTACTAACGTAACCAATAATCCATGTTATAACAAACACCAATGTACTAACGTAACCAATAATCCATGTTATAACAAACACCAATGTACTAACGTAACCAATAATCCATGTTATAACAAACACCAACCAATAATCCATGTTATAACAAACACCAATGTACTAACCGTAACCAATAACAAGAAAACATCTAGAAAAATAAGTCAGGTTCGGAGGTCTGTGTTGGCCATGCTTCTGGGAAACACCTAGCTTGGCTTACTGGACACATTCTATGGTCAACGTTACTCTCACCCTTTAAAAGCCATCAGCTACTAACCACTGACAAATCTAAAACCTGCTGTTTTAATTGAGCCATCTTTGGCTAGCCAGTTGTATTACTCTCTCTCTCTCTCTCTCTCTGTCGCTCTCTCTCTCACTCTCTCTCTCTCTCTCTCACTTTCTTTTACTACGCAGCCTCCATGAGGAAACTGCAGGAACAGAGTGAGATTCACCAGACCAATAGAGCCAAAATGTCCGAAGGCATGGCTTTGGCCCTGGACAAGAAAGATCAAGTGAGCATCATATCCTTTACACCAGAGGCATCTGTTTGTGTGTATTTATAGTTAGATTAATTCCTGTCTTTGTCTGTAGGAGTGGATGGAAAGGATGGCTACTCTGGAGCAGGTACGCTAACATCTAACTAACATTCTAGGTTCTCATTCAGCCAGTCAGTCGTTGTCTGTGTAGATGGGAGATCTCTGTCTGTCTGTGCCCCTCAGGAGAAGGCATCTCTGTCTGTGCGGCTAGATGAGATGACGGAGCAGAGCCTCACTCTGTTCCAGAAGAGGGATGAGCTGGATGAGCTGGATGGCTTCCAGCAGCAGGAGCTTGCCAAGGTCAAACACATGGTACGCACTACGGACAACAAGGTCCCACTGTCTAACTCTAACCCACCAAATGGCATGTAGGAGGCAATTCAAGCATAGACGTGTCTGTCTGTCTATACTGATCCAAGCTGTAGCTGTGTCGGTAATGATCCACCTTGGGATCCAAACTTTTCCTATTACCCTAGACAATAATGGTAGTTAAGCATTTGTTTTAGTTAAGTCCTTTCTGTGTTGTCCCCTGTTTCGTTATGGTAATTACTGAGGAAGGAGGAGCAGCTGGGCCAGAGGGAGCGAGAGCTTCAGCAGAAGGAGACTGAGCTGCAGACGGCCAAGAAGGGTTTGGCCGAAGCCCAGGAGAAGCTGCGGGTTCTGGGAGAGGAGCATCAGGAAAGTTGTAGGCTCAACACCGAGCTGGAGATCGAAAGGTTAGGACAGGACACAGAGATTGCCATGAATTCGGTAGTTGGAGATGCTTGTCATCATGACTGAAAAACATGACCTTACTCATAAGTGTTGATCTCTGCCCTCGCCTCGTTTTCTATATATATATAAGGGAGAGTTTGAGTGCGAATTCTCTTGATGAATGCCTGTTCTTCTGGGTTGTCTGAGGTTTTGGTTGTTGTCTAACAGTACAGGGTTGTGTGTGTGATCTCATTAAGAGATGAGCTGCTGGAGGTCAGGAAGGAGGCAGAGAAGAAGATCACTGAGCTGGAGGGCAGAGGTCAGAACCTGCAGAAGGTCATCCAACAGGTGTCTGAGGACTTCCAGAAGGTTAGCCCTCTAAACTATAGATGTTGTCTTGAAAAGTCCTTTCACTGTATTGTAATGGTACATATCTGTAATGACAGCATATGAATACAGTTAGATGAATGTGATAAGTTTATAACATTTTTCAGAATGTAGCAATCTAATTGTGTGTGTGTGTGTGTGTGTGTGTGTGTGTGTGTGTGTGTGTGTGTGTGTGTGTGTGTGTGTGTGTGTGTGTGTGTGTGTGTGTGTGTGTGTGTGTGTGTGTGTGTTCTCAGTCGCGGAACGCGGAAGCGGCTGTAGAGACGTCTCTCCATACCTTACAAACAGACCACAATGCTCTGAAGTTACAGCAGCACAAGGTAAGACCAGACCACCATGGAACTCATATGGCCAATTCCATATTTCTGTTACCAAATCTGCACAGTTTTTCCAGTAAATGTTTTACTTTGTAAATTGATAAAAGTAGTCATTGTGCATAGAGTTGTATGGTTTGTTATACTATGAAATCAATTGTGTTTGTTTGTCATACATTTTAAAGTGAAAAATCGGAGTCTCTGCATATTTCGTTCACCGTCGATTTGCCGGTATCTAACCCCTCCTCCACCTCAGCCGGTATGCTCTGTAATTAACCCACCCCTCTCTCTCCCTGCTGTGGTCCCCAGGCGGCAGTGACTGATGAGGACAAGGAGCGTGTGCTGCTGGACCTGCAGGAGAAGGTCTCCTCTCTGGAGAGACGTCTGCGGGGCAACCTGAGTGAAGACGAGCTCCTCCAGGAGCTTCTCAATGAGGTAACTACAACCGTCAGCTAGTCCTAAACGCAGTTTAAGGAAAATACCACAGAGAATCACCAGTCAGCATTTCACTGTTTGTCCACATCTGTTGTTTACGAAGCATGTGACTAATAACATTTGATTTGATTTGAATGGGGATGCATTTCAGGTCAAGCTTATTTGTCATATCCACAGAAGCACATGGTGTACACAGGACAACGCAATACTTACTTGTAGGTTCACCTCTCAACAGTACGACAACAATAAGAAGAGAACAAATAGAAGCTTAACCCTTGGTCTTTATGGATAGAGCTAAATAGAAATGTTTCTCAGAGATGCATAAGCCTGGATGGATACTTTATTGATCCCCAAGCAGCTACAACAAAACACAGGGCAGGTGCAAAATGCCACAACGAAGGTACACAGAAGACAGATACACGGTACATAGAGCGTCAGTATGAAAAAGTATAGAAATACAAGATATCTGGAGTGCAAAAAAAGCTATAAAAAGACATTGCATAGTATGGGTGGATGGCTGAATATGTACACTATACATTGGTGGATGTTGGATGGTTAACTATACTATACAGGTTGATGGCAGAGAAATACTTCAGTAGCTAAAAATGCGTATGATATGAGCGAGGGTAATAATAGTTTACTTAATAGACAGACTGGCTAAATGAAGATGTAAGTGAAAATGTTGCATGGTTAAATTAGCTGTCCAGGTAAATATACAGTTATATTTACACATAAGTGAATACTTGCATGGTTACATAAACTGTACAGGTAAATGACAGGAAGAGATACTTTAATAGCTAAATGTGTGTATGATATCATTTGGGGTAATAATAGTAATTCCCTTAAAATACAGTCCTTAGTGCGCAGGGTTTAATGGTACCAATTGAAAGGGAACAGTTAGAACATTTTGAGGAAATTATTAGAACAAAGTTGAGGACACAACAGTTCACTAGACACAACACTGAATCCAAACATTACACTGAATCCAAACATTACCCTGTTGATTTTCTGTGCATTTTACATTTACTGTACTTTTCGCTGCATTTATTGATAATGAAATCTGAAAAGATTTTTCCTTGAAATGTGGGGTATAGGCAACATAAGACAAAATAATGACAAGGGTTTGAACTAACTGGTGTCTCCAAGTGGCCACACACCTCTCCAAAGGGTTTGAGTGAGAGGTCTAACTGGTGTCTCCAAGTGGCCACACACCTCTCCAAAGGGTTTGAGTGAGAGGTCTAAGTGGTGTCTCCAAGTGGCCACACACCTCTCCAAAGGGTTTGAGGGACAGGTCTAACTGGTGTCTCCAAGTGGCCACACACCTCTCCAAAGGGTTTGAGTGACAGGTCTAACTGGTGTCTCCAAGTGGCCACACACCTCTCCAAAGGGTTTGAGGGACAGGTCTAACTGGTGTCTCCAAGTGGCCACACACCTCTCCAAAGGGTTTGAGGGACAGGTCTAACTGGTGTCTCCAAGTGGCCACACACCTCTCCAAAGTGTGCACAGTTCCTAAGTAATTTCAATGCACTTTTATGACTCAAAGAAGAGTCTTCATCTATAAGGTGCTTTATTGAGCTCTCCTAGCTGTGTCATTGAGGAACTAGAGCGAGCATACTAGTAGTTGTTTTGTTTGGAACACAGCCCTTAGTTTCCGCCATCACACAGTTTCTGTTGTTTACGCAATCCAAAAACGAATTGTAGACCTCCACAAGTCTGGTTCATCCTTGGGAGCAATTTCCAAATGCCTGAAGGTATCACGTTAATCTATACAAACAATAGTATGCAAGTATTAACACCATGGGACCACGCAGCTGTCATACCGCACAGGAAAGAGATGCGTTCTGTCTCCTAGAGATGAGCGTACTTTGGTGCGAAAAGTGCAAATCAATCCCAGAACAACAGCAAAGGACCTTGTGAAGATGCTGGAGGAAACAGGTACAAAAGTATCTATATCCACAGTAAAAAGAGTCCTATATCAACATAACCGGAAAGGCCGCTCCGCAAGGAAGAAGCCACTGCTACAAAACCGCCATAAAAAAGCCAGACTACTGTTTGCAACTGCACATGGGGACAAAGATCGTACTTTTTGGAGAAATGTCCTCTGGTCTGATGAAACAAAAATAGAACTGTTTGGCCATAATGACCATCGTTATGTTTGGAGGAAAAAGGGGGAGGCTTGCAAGCCGAAGAACACCATCCCAACCGTGAAGCACGGGGGTGGCAGCATCATGTTGTGGGGATGCTTTGCTGCAGGAGGGACTGGTGCACTTCACAAAATAGATGCCATCATGAGGAAGGTAAAATGATGTGGATATATTCAAGCAACATCTCAAGATATCAGTCAGGACATTAAAGCTTGGTCGCAAATGGGTCTTCCAAATGGACAATGACCCCAAGCATACTTCCAAAGTTGTGGCAAAATGGCTTAAGGACAACAAAGTCAAGGTATTGGAGTGGCCATCACAAAGCCCTGACCTCAATCCTATAGAAAGTTTGTGGGCAGAACTGAAAAAGCGTGTGAGAGCAAGGAGGCCTACAAACCTGACTCAGTTACACCAGTTCTGTCAGGAGGAATGGGCCAAAATTCACCCAACTTATTGTGGGAAGCTTGTGGAAGGCTACCCGAAACCTTTGACCCAAGTTAAACAATTTAAAGGCAATGCTACCAAATACTAATTGAGTGTATGTAAACTTCTGACCCACTGGGAATGTGATGAAAGAAATAAAAGCTGAAAGAAATAATTCTCTCTACTATTATTCTGACATTTCACATTCTTAAAATAAAGTGGTGATCCTAACTGACCTAAGACGGAATTTTACTAGGATTAAATGTCAGGTTTAAATGTATTTGGCTAAGATGTATGTAAACTTACGACCCACAATCCTGGCGTTGCAAGTGCCATACTCTACCATCTGAGCTACAAGGGATCCTTCCACTCGTCCGATTAGCGGGAGTGATGGTGGCAACTTCTGTCAGTCAAAACCGTCTCTTAGTCAAAACCCATACAGCGCTGTGAAGCACAGGAAATGGTCAGTTCAAGTGTTCAGCAGTCTTAGTTTTTCCCCTTGTGTCTTAATGTGTAGAAGTCCACTCTGGAGCAGAGGCTGGAGGACACGAGAGTGGAGCTGCTGCAGGCACGCACCAACCATGCAGACACGGTTAGCTCACTGGAGACTCAGGTAAACAACCATACCTCTTCATCAGAATTATATAGTTCTTCACATGCAACTGGCTTCCATGCTCCATTAGTTAACAACAACATATGAACAATTGTATGAACACATCTGGTAAGAATATTGTATCTCTCCCAGATATCCAGAATCAACAACAATGTAACTGAACTACAGAACCTGCTACGGCACAAAGACGACTCTTCCAAGAACTACAGAGAGAGAGCGGACGCACAGGTAAGGCTACAGGCACACTTGTGGGAGAGAACACCTACCTTCAGTCTCTCACACACAGCCCCATGTCGCTCTCTGTCTTTCAGATAGAAGGTCTGTGCCTTCAGTCTCTCACACACAGCCCCATGTCGCTCTCTGTCTTATAGATAGGAGGTCTGTGCCTTCAGTCTCTCACAAACAGCCCCATGTCGCTCTCTGTCTTACAGATTGAAGGTCTGTGCCTTCAGTCTCTCACACACAGCCCCATGTCGCTCTCTGTCTTTCAGATAGAAGGTCTGTGCCTTCAGTCTCTCACACACAGCCCCATGTCGCTCTCTGTCTTTCAGATAGAAGGTCTGTGCCTTCAGTCTCTCACACACAGCCCCATGTCGCTCTCTGTCTTATAGATAGGAGGTCTGTGCCTTCAGTCTCTCACAAACAGCCCCATGTCGCTCTCTGTCTTACAGATTGAAGGTCTGTGCCTTCAGTCTCTCACACACAGCCCCATGTCGCTCTCTGTCTTACAGATTGAAGGTCTGTGCCTTCAGTCTCTCACACACAGCCCCATGTCGCTCTCTGTCTTACAGATAGAAGGTCTGGAACAGCAGGTGCAGGAGAGCAACGAGAGGCTCAAGAACACTGAGCAGCAGATCACTGACAAACAATCACGTCTGGACAAACTGGTAGATATTTGTCCGATTACAGGGAAAGATGCTCTACCACCACTGTAAATAAAGTTTAACCTCTATTTCTTTAGACTGATTTAACTTCTTCATGTATCCTATGGGAGCCAGAGACACAGTTAATGTAAGTATGTGTGTTGCTGTGATGGCCCTTTCCCCTGTGGTCTCTCCCAGCAGGCAGAGTGGAGTGTGGAGAGGGACAGTCTGCAGCAGCAGAGCCAGGAGAGGGCAGGCCGGCTGGAGGAGCAGCTCGCTGCACTGCAGACAGAGAGAGACACAGAGCACACCTCTGCCCAAGCTAGCATTGTGGGTTACAGTTCTCAGCTCTCGCTTGCTCTGTAGATGTTCACTAAACTATTCTCAGTGATATGTGCTGCATAGTTTTATTGTACGACTGTTAAGGTACATTTTCACTTTGATATTTGATAGTTTCGATGCAGATTTTGATCAGTTTATCCATTGGTCTCGGTGGATTGGTAATATGTGGCCGTGTAATTTGATCTTGGCTACAGGGCTGACATGGAACAGGACTCTCAAACACGGCCATAAAATATGTATCTATCATTATTAGACTGCGTTCCTTCTCTCTCTAATTTCTGTTTTTCTTTCTCTAACATCCCTTTATCTCTGTTTCTCCTCTCCCTCTCCACCCATCTCTGTTTTGTATTTCCCAGAGTGAGTTGGAGGAGGCGAGAGGATCTCTGCTGAGAGGGAGGGATGAAGCTGACGTGGCTCTGAGGAGACGGGCAGAGGAGCTGGAGCAGGCCAGGGTCAGATACACTTCCTCCTTTATATTAGGCAGTCAGTTGAAAACAGGAAGTCACAGATTTCCTGATTAACAAGAGTTGTTGTTTTTTATTCAATTGCTTTCTTGGGTCACTCCAGATTTTTTTGCCTGCTGTGCCACACCCATTTCTATGTGAATAGCTACTGCATTACAACTCTAAACAATGGTCCTGTTCCCCGTACACACGGGGTAATGGTGTCCCTGTATGTGACCCCAGTCGGAGCTGAGCAGCAGGCAGAAAGTGAGTGTGGAGATAGCCAAGGCTCTGGAGGACACCAGGAGACAGAAGGAGGAGCTCCAACTACAGGTTTCAAAACAATTGCCAATGCTATTGACTTAATCATATTTGGGCAGTGTGGGAGTGATCTGTTACGAATTCATCAAATCAAATTGTATTGGTCACATACCCATATATAGCAGATGTTATTACGTGTGTAGTGAAATGCTTGTGTTCCTAGCTTCAACAGTGCAGTAGAATCGAACAATTCATTGACTAGAATACAGTATATACATATGAGATGAGTAAAGCAGGATGTAAACATTATTAAAGTGACCAGTGATTCCATGTCTATGTATGCAGGGCAGCAGCCTCTAAGGTGCAGGGTTGATTAACCGGGTGGTAGCCGGCTAGTCATGGCCTTTTAACAGTCTAATGGCCTTGAGATAGAAGCTGTTTTTCAATCTCTCGGTCGCAGCGTTGGCGTCCTTGATGATGTTTTTGGCCTTCCTGTGACATCGGGCGTTGTAGGTGTCCTGGGAGAATTCAGCCCGTGTCGATTATACGTTTACTTTTCCAGGTAGGACAGATGACGGCGTCACATCAAACAACATCGCAGGAACTGGCCCACGTCACTGAGCAGCTGAAGCAGAGAGAGGAGGAACTCCAAACACTTCGCAATGGTAAACACTTGATTTATCTGTTGCCAGGTGCACTTTACATCCGTCTCCCATGCTATGTGTATTTCATCCGTCTCCCATGCTATGTGTATTTCATCCGTCTCCCATGCTATGTGAATTTCATCCGTCTCCCATGCTATGTGAATTTCATCCGTCTCCCATGCTATGTGAATTTCATCCGTCTCCCATGCTATGTGAATTTCATCCGTCTCCCATGCTATGTGTATTTCATCCGTCTCCCATGCTATGTGAATTTGGAAGTTGTAATGTTGTGTCTGATGCTCCCTTCCACTGTTTTTGTGTTGCAGAACTGCAGAGGGCCCAGAGCTCCTTGTCCCAGCTGCAGGAGGAGGGGGAGAGGCTGCGGGCATGGGCCCAGGAGAGGGAGGAGGAGAAGGACAGCCAGCTGGTCAGCCTGAGGCAGGAGCTCCACACCCAGACCGAACAGCTGGTCAGCCTGAGGCAGGAGCTCCACACCCAGACCGAACAGCTGGTCAGCCTGAGGCAGGAGCTCCACACCCAGACCGAACAGCTGGTCAGCCAGAGGCAGGAGCTCCACACCCAGATCGAACAGCTGGTCAGCCAGAGGCAGGAGCTCCACACCCAGACCGAGCATCTGGACTCCTGCCAGTCACGGGTCCGAACACACACAGCGGGCACAGCCATTAAGCCCGTTTAAACCTGTTTTTAATGGCCTTCTTAGCTTCCATACTGTACATAACTCAAGTCTGTCATTACAGATTGGACTTTTTGTATGTGTTGTCTGACTGTGTCTCTGTGTGTGTGTCTCAGGTATCTGAGCTGGAGCTGGAAGTGGAGACCCTGGCGTTGCAGCTGCAGACTCCAGAGGTGTGTGAACCGGACCAGAATGGGACCGTGACCGTAGACGACCTGGACCACATGCAGAAGGCCAACAGAGACCTGGAGCAGCAGCTTAGTGACAAGAACAAGGTCAGTACTGGACCAACCAGAAACCATGATCACCACACAGGCATGTTCAGATAGTTACTCCTTGTCTGAAATATCTGGTGAAGGTCCCTTTCAGTGTTTGTGTTGTTATTGATTGGATGCCTGTTGCTTTACAGACCATTAAGCAGCTGCAGCAGAGGCTAGCCGAGCTGAAGAGGACCTTGCAGAAGGAGCTGGTGAGACATTTAGATACCTTTTTTTAGTATGAGTATCCAATCTAAATCCAATATTTGTTCCATTGATTGAATATGGTCCATGTGCTGAGTTGTGCCTGTGTGTTTCTGTTGCAGAAGCTGAAACCTGAAATGGAGTTCGAGGGGAAGGAAAGGTCCCAGGAAGGGAGAGGAGACAGGCAGGAGAGGCTAGACAGAACCTTCACAGAGCCAGCTACAGCTCCAGCCCCTGGCCCAAACACCACTGTCACCAACACTTCTGACCTCAATGACTCACGAGAGATCAACTTTGAGTATCTCAAACACGTGGTGCTAAAATTTATGTCGTCCAGAGAGGCTGAGGTGAGAGCAATCCACCTGGTCCCTGTTATTGTAGCTAGACCCATCAGTATTGGATGTCTATGGTCACGGCTGAAGTCTAAATCTCTCTGTCCCTCTCTCACAGGCCTATCAGCTGATCAGAGCGGTGTCTGTGTTGCTGAACTTCACTGAAGAGGAAGAGGACATGTTGAAGGAGACACTGGAGTACAAGGTGACTTTCTCCTTTCAGACATCTGTTCTCTGAAACTCCTCTGTCAAATGAATGGGGCGTTATGGCCATACCACAGCCAGTGTGCATCAAATGAAATAGGCCATGACACTATTTTGTCCTCAATTGGCCTCATTTCTTAAATGTACTTGCTATCCGTTGTTTATTTTGGAATACCTAAGCTGCTTCCGGAGGGAAATTGTTATTTTATAGAGGCTAGAAAGCCAGTATGAGGGTTTGTGCTCAGGCTAGAATGAATGGAGGCCGGTGTGTGGGAGAAAAGATATCTGTAGAGTTCCAGAAGTACTGGCACTCAAAACCATGAAGAGGAATAACGCAAGGAGGCCGAGGTGGAGAAATAGTTGAATTCATTTAATCCATGCTCAAAAGAATACAAAAAGTGCAAAGTGCTAATAATAATAATTTTAACAGGGAACAGGTGTGGGCCTCTAATGCCTTCATCAGTGCTGTACAGACTAAGCAAGAAGACACATATTTAAGGTACCTGCTGTGTGTAACAGATGCAAGCAGATGGTTAATTAGAGACTTCAGAATAGGGAGGCAATGCATATTAACAAGGATCATGAATGGATCATTCATATGTCACATATAATTGGAAACAGTCTGGGCTACCATAGCTTTCAAGCACACATCACATACAGTTGAGATGAGCACAGGGTCAAGCTGCAGTACAACGCCCCTGGATGGAGAGATAGTTGTCGGGTTAAGGGCCTTGATCAAGGGCCCAACGGTAGGGGACTGTCTTCAAGATGTGAACCCAGCAGCCCTCCAGTTGCCAGATCAATTCCCTCCTATTTTTCCAGCGCCTGACCCTTCCCCAGTTGTAACTATAATTCTAATAATCCAGTGATGCATGTATTTCATTTGATATAATTGGAACATTGCTGTGTTTTTCAGATGTCCTGGTTTGGATCCAAGCCTTCTCCAAAGGGTATTGTTCGGCCGTCAGTTTCAGGGGCTCCTGCTCACTGGAGCTGAGGGGATAGAGAGAGGAAGAGATGTGGAGAGGACAGAGACACACACATGACATGTATCATGTCCTTGCATGATGTCTCCCATCACTGTGGTAACCAACTGAACATTGTGAAGAGGACACTGCCTTTAAAACGGTTTCTGACACGACACAGATTCTGTAGCTCTTTAATATCTAGAAGAGAAGGGCTCCACAATGACTTGGAGAGGCTTGTTTTATGATCTGTAAAAAAATAAAATGTTGAGGGGTGATTTTATTTACCAGTAAAATGGTTAAAGCAGACATGGTATTGATGCATTGATAAATGGTAACCTTAAAGGAATACTTTGGGATCTTGGCATTTATCTACTTCCCCGGAGTCAGATGAACTCATGGATACCATTTTTATATCTCTGCGTCCAGTGTGAAGGAAGTTAGAGGTACTGTTTCGCGAGCCAATGCTAACTAGCGTTAGCACAATGACTGGAAGTCTATGGTATTTACTAGCAAGCTAGGAATTACCATAAACTTCCAGTCATTGCGCAAACAGTACAAGTCTTACAGAATTCTCCATGTTTTAAGAGTGGGATGGGTCAGGCCTACCAGACTATTTATGTCTCTCTGCTCCAATGTCTGTATTTGTTTTTTTTTTAATGATGCCGCACACCGCTGCTTCTGCTCCCAGGTGATATTTATTAATAACAACGTTACGACCCTTAGGTCTTCATCAGGCATCCATATCCCAGGTGGGGGTGGAAGGTCCTGTATATAGGGGCAGTACTCAGTGACATCACTTCCTGAAACAGGAGGTAAAAAATGGGTTCACAATATTAACATTCACTGTATCAGAATATATGGTCATATACAAGGACTTTGATCAATATACATACACACATACCATATTCTTACATTATTCAATTAGGATAAAAACACACAATTTGGACATATTGAAACTATAAAAACGGTTTCAATTCAAACTCTTCATTAAGGCCCAGTGTGTTGAGCCTGTGCATCCAGAAAGATTCCCCTTGAAGAAGTTTCCTCTCAATGTCCGCTCCCCTGTGTGACATCTTCAACATTTCTATTCCAATGTATCTCAGAGAACTAACAGGATGTCCAGCTTGTCCAGCTTGAGCGGAAACCGGATTTATTTGTCCCACCTGTCCGTATATTGCTGCGGTGCTCACTGTTCCGTGTCTTAAGGCTTCTGCAGGTTTTCCCGATGTAAGACAGACCACAAGGACATTTGAACATGTAGACAACATTGATGGACATGCAGGTAATCAGGCCTTTGATCTTAAATCTTAGTCCTGTGCTTGGGTGGGTAAATGAGTTGCATTTTGTAGGTGAAGCTGCATTGAGCATTTGTCCTTAATAACCATCACATCAAGAAAACTGATGTGTGATAGGTCATAGTTAATGGTGAAATTAAGGTGTTCATTCATAGAGTTTAGAAATGCATGAAATTCCGAAAGTTCTTCCTGGGTCCCGGTATAGATCACGAAAATGTCATCCAAATATCTCAGAATTAGGAGAATATTGTAGAGAAAGGGGTTAAGGTCTGGATTCAGCGCCAGCTGTTTTTCAAACATTCCTAGATATAAGTTGGCATAATTAGGAGCCATAGTGCTCCGCATCACTGTCCGGTTGGTCTGGAGGAAAATGCAGACATAGAAAATGGTACTTACTGCCAATAATTACCTATGGTCTATAGCTGGGAAAGGGATCTTGTTGGATTGCGAATGCATTATAATAATAACCTTGTAAATGCTACCACCCCAATCAGCCCCTCTTCTGTTGAATGGACCCTTCACAGTCTTACGTTTGGTTCTTTCCTATAACAATATTAATATCGGGGGCTTATGTAGAAAAAGTTAATGTTTGAAGGGGAGGTGAGAGCCATACATCAATGGCGTTGATATCAATGGAAAAAATGTATGTTATCTAAAGAGGAGAGGAGTGACTCTTAATATAATGTTGATTAAGTAAATAATTATTGAAAGAAATCTAAATAAGAATTATCGGAGGATGTCCTCTACCTTTACCTGCCTTGTGTTTCTGTAAACGACATTCCATATGTCTATTTATATATGAAAACTGTACATATGCATTGAGAACTTTATAAATCACTGAATGTAAATAATTTTTGTTTGACCTCTTGCAGTATTTTACACCATGTGTCTATCTGTTCATGTTCCCAGTCTTGGCTTGATGCTCTGTCTCACTGTTCATTGGCGTCCTGCAAGAAGTGACTCTTTTTATGAGCTTACAATGTGAGGGCTTTACCGTTGTACTGGAGGAAAGCCCAGTGAATACAGTATGCATGCCTTATACCAGATTACATTGGTTCTCTTTAGAGGAAAACCTGTCTCCCTACATTCTAAATAGAATGTGAACCAGGTGCGAGGCAGGAATACACCAGTTTGCATTCTAAATAGAATGTGAACCAGGTGCGAGGCAGGAATACACCAGTTTGCATTCTAAATAGAATGTGAACCAGGTGCGAGGCAGGAATACATCAGTCTGCATTCTAAATAGAATGTGAACCAGGTGCGAGGCAGGAATACACCAGTCTGCATTCTAAATAGAATGTGAACCAGGTGCGAGGCAGGAATACACCAGTCTGCATTCTAAATAGAATGTGAACCAGGTGCGAGGCAGGAATACACCAGTCTATACTCTTAATTCTGCTGCCATATCATTCAGTAAAAAAATCTCCATGTGTCTGGTGACTTTACAATACTGTAGCATTTGTTGTCACATTCATCAGGTGTGTGTGGTCAGTCAACCCTAGGGCTTTAAACTTTTGAAAGGTTACTGGCCCAAAATCTGTTGATGTGTCCTTGAGCAAGGCCCTTAACCCTAATTTGTTCCAGGGGCTGACCCTGTAGGTAGGTGGTCACTGTGAAATAAAATAAATAATAATTTGTTCTTAACTGACTTGCCTAGTTAAATAAATAAATACATCTACATTCAATTATAAAACACCACACTTCATTAACAGTGACCTGTTATTGAATAGTACCTGTTATCACACAAGTTGAGAATACTGTATGGAGGGCTTGAAAGCAATCTGCCTGAAATAGTTCCATAGAACTACAACATTAACATCAGAGCACGGGTGACTATGACTCCACTGATCAATGTACTGCAAGGTCACTATAAAAAACAATCACTACAGATTATCTTAATTCACATTTTAAGAAGCAATACCACTACAAATCATTGAGTTATGTCTTAATTCACATGATTCTAAGTATAGCAGAGATACAGCAGAACAAAGCAGACAACAGTCGTTCTCAGCTGAATCCAACAGGTGGCGCTGTAGACGTTCTACCCATGCGCAACAAAAGGAACGCCTCCGACCGGAAGACAGCTTCGGCAGGAACACGTTTTCCTTCTTTCTTTTCCTGTGGCAGCATCGACGAACATGGTGAGAGGCTCGCTGCTTTCCTTCAATTCAATACGATTGTCCAGTCTATTCCACACAATACGACCACAGTTGGTAACATCCATGAGCAGGACACTCTTATCTTCCCACATATGTTCGTGATATTTCGGGAAAGGTCTTTAATCTGTCGCTTGTCACCATAAAAGCCGAACGCGAGCTAGCTGCACGCTAACGTTAAGAAGCTAACCGAACGTTAGCAAGCTTGCAAATGCATGGATGGCCTACGTTAACTAACTAGTTATGTTGGCTAGCTGTCAAACATGTCTCTTAACTACTTCAAAATGGAATGGTTGTTAGATTACTAACTAGTTATGGTGGTTAGCTATCAATTATTTCACCAATCACCTTAATTATTTCGATATGTGACATTGTGTTGCCAGTTAGAATACCTAGCGAGATTCATTAACTACCAGCCCACGTTGACTGGATGTGTTAATCTCGTGAACTAACGTTAACTTACACGGGTAGTTAGTTCGCTAACTGATTTTCAGAGCTTGTGTCCCCGTTCTTCGTTCATCATAACAGGGCAAGATCAAGGCTAGAGACCTGCGGGGCAAGAAGAAGGAGGAGCTGCTGAAGCAGCTGGACGACCTGAAGGTTGAGTTATCCCAGCTCCGCGTAGCCAAGGTTACCGGGGGAGCTGCCTCCAAGCTCTCCAAGATGTGAGTATTATTTGGACTGCAGACATTCTGCAGTGTCAGCTTGGGCTGAGTTGTCTGTCACAGTTTATGGCTACATCACGGTGAAGGGTTAAGTGGCTTCTCAATCTCTTGAGTGAGGTGCTGGTTATATAATTACTATGGTTTTGTTGCATTAGGGCAGTCAAAATTGTTATTTTTTTAAAAATAGTGCATTTTACTAAACCCTTATTTTTGGATCGGTTTCCTCTCCAGCTGCGTCGTCCGCAAATCCATCGCCCGTGTTCTGACTGTCATCAACCAGACTCAGAAGGAGAACCTGAGGAAGTTCTACAAGGTAAGAACACCGCCATCCGCACCCACATCTATTCAACAATTGAGTTAAACAAACCTGGTGAATGGTTAAAAACGGGGCAGCTCTGACCACAGAACATCTGCTGTCATTTTCAGTTTATTTTACGTGTTTACATGCCCCGATCGTCGATCTGCAGCACATGTTGTGGGTTTTGGCTTTTTCTCTAAATAGTCAACCTTGACCACAGTTACACATGCTGCATATTAGTTTGTGAAGTGACCCATGTAACCTTAATATTTCAGAAATAGGTTGATATTTTTTTTCACCGTTATTTAACCAGGTAGGCCAGTTGAGAACTAGTTCTCATTTACAACTGCAACCTGGACAAAGCAAAGCAGTGTGACAAAAACAACAGAGTTACACATGGGATAAACAAACGTACAGTCAATAACACAATAGAGAATCTATATACAGAGTGCAAATGTAGTAAGATTCGGAAGTTAGGACAATAAATAGGCCATAGTGGTGAAATAAATTACAGATTAGCATTAACACTGGAATGATGGATGTGCAGATGATGATGTGCAAATAGAGATACTGGAGTGCAAATGAGCAAAAATAATAAATAAGGGGATGAGGTAGTTGGGTAGGCTATTTACAGTGCCAACTCTGACTATCAGACCTTGAATTTCCCGGCGGCACATGGCTGTCGATGTCCCCTTGTGTGGCTGTAATGCCCCCTAACCCCGTAGCTGTTGTGCCCTTGGGCTGAATAAAATAATTACAATTCCCTTCTCCCGGCTGCCAATCACCATGCTCCGAAACACCTCTCGCATGCCGCTCTCATATCTCAGTCCTTATTAACCAATGGCCGTCACATGATCGTGTCTCACAGGCATCGCAGCTCCAAAGTAAGCTATAAGTGAAAACATATCGGGGATGCAACACCGAGGCGCATATAGATCACACATTAATACAACCACTGTACGTCAAAAAATACTTTTAAAAACAATGAGGCTGATTTAAGAGATCAGAATGTTTAGCTCAATGTTTAACTTTTCCTTCACAAGTGCAGCAGTTTGCACCGTAGAAGGCTGTGTGAATATTCCAGATTGCAATTAGCGGCAAAACACAGTTCTCAAAAGTGAACAGCAAATGCGAGCGGTTTCAAATGACAGACGAAAATCTACTTAAGGAATGTACAAAGATCTATAGACGCAACAAGCACAGCTTGTTAATTACTGGGATTGTCTTTGGCTGCTGGACAACGAAAGAAAGTTGAAAAAATTAGAGGTTTCAATATGAGGAAGAGTTTATAAAAGTCTCAACGTTCCTGTGGTCGGAACACACAAAGATTATATTTTCAGGTGTGTCCCTCATGTCAGCATCAGTCTGGACGTAATCATCAGCCTGGATCACCTTCAATTTGACATGGAGGTTTAGGTACATTTGTGTTTTTCTTAACCAGGAAAAAGAGTAGCTATTCTAAAGGAAATGACTACAGCAGAGCTAAATGCTGAAGGGCAGTTTATAAGACCAGAATTGAAGAACATTGTCCTAATCTTGAGTTGTAATTTGACTGTGAATGTCATGTTTCAGGGTAAGAAATATAAACCCTTGGACCTGAGACCCAGGAAGACCCGTGCCATCCGCAGGAGACTCAACAAGCATGAGGAGACTCTCAGAACCAGGAAGATGCAGAGAAAGGACCGTCTGTATTCCATTCGCAAATTTGCTGTCAAAGCCTAAGGTTGTTTCTCTTGTACAAATAAATTGATTATAAAGAGAAACTATGTTGTCTTCTGTAAAGGGATGTCACTCAATATTGTGTGAGTGTTGATTGCGAACATCTTCAGCGTAATTATTTGGTGACATTTTGCATCAGCTTTCCAATCTTAATATGCACTGATAATGGATATTATGGTATGCTGAGAATCCTGCTGTGTTTAGGAAAAAAAGACTCTTAGTTTGGATTGGGACAGTCTGAAATATTGATCTGAAGAATAGTATTTTGAGGCTCCCAAGTGGCTTTGTGGTCTAAGGCACTGCATCTCAGTGCTAGAGGCGTCACTACAGACGACCTGGTTTGAATCCAGACTCGTCGCAACTGATCATGATCGGGAGTCCATAGGGCGTTGCACAATTGGCCCAGCGCCGTCCGAGTTTGGCCGGTGTAGGCCGTCATTTTTAAATAAGAATTTGTTCTTAACTGACTTGCCTAGTTAAATAAAGGTTAAAAAAAAATTATTTGATAGCAGGAATGTAATAACCAGTAATGACCTGTTGGGCGTATTCATACTGAATGTGTTGACTCTAGGTACAAAGTGATTTAAATGAACAAAATCATAAGCCTATATAAACAAGCATTGTACTTCCTATCATATGCATAATTTATCTGTAATGTATGTGTAATATCCTCATAATACTCAGTAATGGTATTAGGAAAAACACCTGGAATCTCACTAATGTAAAACAGGAAGCGCAAACAATTTGAGGTCAAAATTAGTAATGGAATGAATTCCCTTTAGTTCTCCCTCAAATCTAATCTGGCTGCAACAACCAATGTCACACGATGTATTTGGCAAATACCGTTGATCAACAGCAGATCTGAAATGGCTCCAGTGGAAGATGCACTGACTATACGATGCATTTTCCACCACAAGGGGGCGAAATGTATCCAAATCAAATGTTTAATTTGTCATATGCTTTGTAAACAACTGGTGTAGACTAACGGTGAAATGCTTATTGGCCCTTCCCAAAGGGTAGAAGGATTACAAAATATCCCATAACCTACTGTTAAGGTATTAACTGAAGTAAGCTAATGTTGTTTTGGGCGGCAGGTAGCGGTTAGAGCTTTGGGCCTGTAACCCGAAAGGTCGCTGGTTCCAATACCAGAGCTGACAAGGTGAAAAAACCTGTGTCCTTGAGCAAGGCACTTCACCCAAATTTGCTCCAGGGGCTGACCCTGTAGGTAGGCCGTCATAGTAAATAAGAATTTGTTCTTAACTGACTTGCCTAGTTAAATAAAACAATTAACTGTTTGGATTTTGGTCATGTAGCCAAATGAGTTGGTCAGAAAGGTTTAGATTTTCTAAAGGAAAGCTGAAGTACAGGGCCCTGGGGATAGGAACCACTCAGGCAGGAGCCTAACTAGAATTCTCCACTGCTCTGCTTATGACTATGGGAAATGTCTCAGCACACATAAACAGTGGGACTGAACACAATACAATGTAATTCCCCATCCACTTGCTGTTTTCCAGTGCACGCATTTGTATTTTCGTATGTCTCTCGTTCCTGTTCTTTATTCACTGCTCCATTAGTGTATTTATATTATGTGTAAAAGATCGGGACAATTGAAGAACCAAGTCATGACATGAACACAAAGCCTTTCTGTTTCTGTACTTCGGTATCACATATAAGGTATTATTTTAGTGTGTAAATATACGTCATGTTTACGTGCTTTTTCATCAGGGAACCACATTCTCTTTCTCGCTAAGAAACCCTCACAAATATTAGGCTTTTCTGAACTGGAAGAAAGATCCCAATATAATGTTTTCCTCTGGCATTTCATTGGATCAGGTGAGATTGTGTTTTTACAATCAGCTCCCTTTAAGTCCTAACCTTTTCAGCTGACTATTTCTTATTGATTGGATATGAATCATTTGTGTCTCACTGACAGGTAAGATATTCCAACAAACCCAAGATATGGATTGACATGGGATTCAATGTGAATGGCAGGATGAATGTTCTCATGTCTGAATTGTTGTGTATCTGCCAATATGCCTCTGCAGAACAAACACACTCTTAATCTCCTGGGGTCCAGGAAGGCTCCAAACAAAGGTCTTGGTGGTTTTTATTTTGGGGAGTCTGTTCACATTCTGCCTAACATATGCTGGGGCCCTCCCTTGAACAGCTGCCGGCATTATCTGGAGAGGGACACGGTCCTGTTTCTGTTCCATGAGCTCTCTGCTTTGGGAACACTGTATTTGTAGACTGGTTTAATGTAGGGGTCTCCTGTATTTGTAGACTGGTTTAATGTAAGGGTCTCCTGTATTTGTATACTGGTTTAATGTAGGGGTCTCCTGTATTTGTCGACTGGTTTAATGTAGGGTCTCCTGTATTTGTAGACTGGTTTAATGTAGGGTCTCCTGTATTTGTAGACTGGTTTAATGTAGGGTCTCCTGTATTTGTAGACTGGTTTAATGTAGGGTCTCCTGTATTTGTAGACTGGTTTAATGTAGGGGCCCCTGTATTTGTAGACTGGTTTAATGTAGGGGTCTCCTGTATTTGTAGACTGGTTTAATGTAGGGTCTCCTGTATTTGTAGACTGGTTTAATGTAGGGGTCTCCTGTATTTGTAGACTGGTTTAATGTAGGGTCTCCTGTATTTGTAGACTGGTTTAATGTAGGGGTCTCCTGTATTTGTAGACTGGTTTAATGTAAGGGTCTCCTGTATTTGTAGACTGGTTTAATGTGATAAATAGATGTATATGATTAGAAAGGAAATGGATGACAAATGCTACATTTAGCCTCACTGTGTTAAAATGGAGTTCTAAACATCACACCATATGTGTTTCTCTGACATAATGTGATCAGTGGGTATCGTATTTCTACACTAGATTCCATGGGACATGATACATTCTCCTGAATTCCTACTGAGAGCCTTTGGGCAAACGTGATCATGTTGTGTTCCCTACATGTTTCTGTCAAAAAGTTTTTTGTCTTCTCACCCACAATGACATCCTATTTCAGGGCTCAGTTATGATTTCTGGATGGAGGGCAAAACCACAGCTATGACGTGAAAGATATCTGAGGTGCAACCCATAATAACAATGCAGATGGTCAGACCCTTACCTACAGTGCATTCAAGAAGTATTCAGACCCCTTGACTTTTTTCACATTTTGTTAAGTTACAGCCTTATTCTAAAATGGATGAAATAGTTTTTGTTCCTCATCAATCTTCACACAATTCCTCATAAAAGGGCCAGAGCCGACTCTACTTTCTGAGGAGGCTCAGGTCCTTCAACGTGTGCAGTAAACTACTGCATACCTTCTACCAGTCTGTGGTGGTGTGCTGGGGAGCAAACATCAAAGCCGGTGATGCTTCTCGGGTAAATAAGCTGATCAGGAAGGCTAGCTCTGTCCTGGGGATGAGCCTTGACACTCTAGAGGAGGTGGCAGAGAGACGGATCCTGGCCAAACTGCTGGCCATCATGGACAACGTCACCCACCCTCTGCACGCTATGGTTATGACGCAGAGGAGCACTTTCAGTCACAGACTGATCCCACCACGGTGTGCCAGAGAGCGCTACAGGAGGTCCTTCCTGCCGGCGGCTATTAGACTATATAATGCCTCACCGGGGTGCCATGCCGTTGGCAACATAGATCTGGAACTGTTGGGGTGCTAGGACCTAGTTTAACAATTATGCATCCATCCGTGATTAACTCTGGTCCGTCAGCACTCATCCACTCAGGACCTATTTATTCATACAGGTCTGTATATACATACTCATGTACAGTTGTTATATCATATCACGTGCAATATTGCTAGTAATTCTTGGACCTAACCTACGTAGGCATTCACTCAGGAATGCATATTAGTATCCTGTCAATTGCACCTTTTCTCATTGCTTTTAGTATATTGAATGTGCAATACGTGCAGTTGTCTGTAATTAAACCCTGCGCACTAAGGACTGTATTTTAAGGGAATTACTATTATTACCCCAAATGATATCATACACACATTTAGCTATTAAAGTATCTCTTCCTGTCATTTACCTGTACAGTTTGTGTAACCATGCAAGTATTCACTTATCTGTAAATATAACTGTATACCTAACTGTACAGCTAATTTAACCATGCAACATTTTCACTTAGACGTTCATTTAGCCAGTCTGTCTATTAAGTAAACTATTATTACCCTCGCTCATATCATATGCATTTTTAGCTACTGAAGTATTTCTCTGCCATCGACCTGTATAGTATAGTTAACCATCCAACATCCACCAATGTATAGTGTACATATTCAGCCATCCACCCATACTATGCAATGTCTTTTTATAGCTTTTTCTGCACTCCAGATATCTTGTATTTCTATACTTTTTCATACTGCCGCTCTATGTATCATGTACCGTGTATCTGTCTTTTGTGTACTTTCGTTGTGGCATTTTGCACCTGCCCTGTGTTTTGTTGTAGCTGCTTGACAAAGAAATTTCCCCCTCGGGGATCAATAAAGTACCTATCTATCTATCTATCTATCTATCTATCTATCTATCTATCTATCTATCTATCTATCTATCTATCTATCTATCTATCTATCTATCTATGACAAAGCAAAAACAGGTTTTTATCCATTTTTGCCAATATATAAATAAAACCCCCCGGAAATATAACATTTACATAAGTATTCAGACCCTTTACTCAGTACTTTGTTGAAGCACCTTTGGCAGTCATTACAGCCTTGAGTCTTCTTGGGTTTGACACTACAAGCTTGGCACACCTGTATTTGGAGAGTTTCTCCCATTCTTCTCTGCAGATCCTCTCAAGCTCTGTCAGGTTGGATGGGGAGCGTTGCTGCACAGCTATTTTCAGGTCTCTCCAGAGATGTTTGATCGGGTTCAAGTCCGGGCTCAATCTTCCAGCTCTAGAAAGAGTCTTGGTGGTTCCAAACTTCTTCTATTTAAGAATGATGGAGGCCACTGTGTTCTTAGGGATCTTCAATGCTGCAGAAATGTTTTGGTACCCTTCCCCAGATCTGTGCCTCGACACAATCCTGTCTCGGAGCTCTACGGACAATTCCTTCAACCTCATAGCTTGGTATTTGCTCTGACATGCACTGTCAACTGTGGGACCTTATATAGACAGGTGTGTGTCTTTCCAAACCATGTCCAATCAATTGACCTTACCACAGGTGGACTCCAATCAAGTTGTAGAAACATCTCAAGGATGATCAATGGAAACAGGATGCAGCTGAGATCAAATGTGAGTCTCATAGCAAAGGGTCTGAATACTTATGTAAATAAGGTATTTCTGTTTTAAATGTTTAGTAAATGTGCAAACATTTCTATAAACCTGTTTTCACTTTGTCTTTATGGAATATTGTGTGTAGATAGATGAGGAAAAAATGTAATTTGATCAATTTTATAATATGGCTGTAACGTAACAAAATGTGGAAAAAGTCAATGGGTCTGAATACTTTCTGAATGCACCCATATACTGTATGTATGACATTATAACACCCATATAACACCCATAAATGATACACCCATATAACACCCATAAATGATACCATACCTCACATCCTCCTTCTCTATCTCTATATCTGTCTCCTCTTCATCCTCATAGTATGATGAAGAGGGCAGATAAAGATGCAGTGTGGATGATGTTGAGAAAGGCCAGGCCTCCTGCTGCTGTCCATATGTGTTGTCATCTTTGGTGTTGCAGGGCACTCTGGGACATTCTAACAAGAAATGTGTTATAAAGTCAGTCAGTCCAATGTGCCTGTGAAACGAACAGGGTCCGTGTATGAGAGTCATTTAAAGCAGTGTTAAGACTGTGTGTGTGTGTGTGACCCTTATCGATAGAGGATTCCAAAGCTGCAGCTCTAAAACCTACTAGCCAACAGTTAGAACATGCGATTGGTTGATTATTTGTTGAGGCAACCAAAAATAAACCACAGCTGTTTAGCCTGAAGTCAGAAAAGTAAAATATTAGTTTATTCATGTTGTTTGGTTCCTGTCAGTTACCTGTACAGTTAATTTAACCATGCAAATTTTCACTTACCTGTTCATTTAACCAGACTGTATATTAAGTAAACTATTATTACCCTCACTTATATCATATGTGCATTTAGCTACTGAAGTATTTCTCTGAATCGACCTGTATAGTATAGTTAACCATCCAACGTCCACCAATGTATAGTGTACATATTCAGCCAACCACCCATACTATGCAATGTATTTTTATAGTTTTTTGCACTCCAGATATCTTGTATTTCTATACTTTTTCATACTGCCGCTCTATGTATCATGTATCGTGTATCTGTCTTTTGTGTACTTTCGTTCTGGCATTTTGCACCTGCCCTGTGTTTTTCTATCTATCTATCTATCTATCTATCTATCTATCTATCTATCTATCTATCTATCTATCTATCTATCTATCTATCTATCTATCTATCTATCTATCTATCTATCTATCTATCTATCTATCTATCTATCTATCTATCTATCTATCTATAAGAAAGCACTCCGATCAAAGGGCCTTTTCAATGGTTAGCACTGAGGGTAAACAGCAGCCTCAGTCACCCGTTATGGCAGCGATGAGTACACTTTAGCTCCAGTTGCTGCAGCACAGGTCAGGTTAGCCACTTAATCAGTAGTCATTTGGCTTTTGATTTGTGTTTGATTTGTTACGCGCAAAGCTAGTGCTCCTTCCAAGAAAGCTTTGTTGATTAAGGGACTGTGTAAGAAAGCGAAATAGAAATAAGGAGATCAAGAAAGAAAAAATGTGACAGTTGGAATATATTCTATATTTTCCACTCAGAGAAGGGTGTTTACCTGTCCTGTCCCTGACTTGAGCTCCAGGTCTCTGGCCCGGGTCTCTCTGGCTTCCTCCTCCCCCGGGTGCAGTAACTGGTCTGCTCATGGCTCTGGTCCCCCTCCCTGGGCTGCTCTCCAGTCTACCCAGAGCCCTGCTCACTGGCATCCCTTCTGCTCCTCTGGCATTGCTCTTGGGAGTCAACCTGGCACTGCTGCAGCTGGGCCTCTTCTGCAGAGTGCAGCGGAAGCCCTGGGCTGAGAGAACACAGGTAGAGTTAGAACAGGATCTTCCAATGAAAGTAACAGCAATAGAGAATAGAGAATGAATGTTCTGAGTGTTCTGATTCTGTTGCTGTGGATACGAAGGTATTGCTAGATTATCACCGTAAAGGCAACTGGCGTAGACAACATCTGAAGAGGTGGGGTCTGCTGATGCTCTGAGGGATCCCTTCTGGAAACAGGATGTTGGTCTTTGTAACCAGGATATTGGCCTTGGTAACCATGCAGAGTGCACTCGATCCATGCGGAGGCCTCTGTACTGAAACATCCCTATTGATTTATAGAAACTGGCTTTTGTCTCTGAAGTAAATGCAACTTTTCACTTGGGCTCTTTTAATGAAAAATCCTTATTAAAATGAAATACATACAGTTAGAGTGCAGCTGGCTGTGATTCACGGGACAACAGGTAAAGCAACACAATCCTTAAACCTTAATCACCAAAACATCTGAAGAGGAAACTTCATTATGGAGCTTTAGATACAAGCATATGCAATGTTCCTGATTGATTGGTTTTCATTTCTAAGCCTTATGACGGCCAGCTTCATTTGCATTGACACTGCTGTCTTCCTCATGTTGTCACACCCCAACAACAACCTCCAAAGGCAATAGCAAAGTCTAGAATCAATACTATTCACCAACAGCTCTCCTGCATTCACTAACGACACAAATGAATCCACCTGCCTAACGACACACATCTGTGAAGCCAATTCAACAAATACTTGTAGTACCTTAAAATGGGGGGACCAGGTACAAAAGATGCTGTCATTTCTAAATGGTTTATCCGATATGTGTGAAAATCTGTCTGTCTGTCTGTCTGTCTGTCTGTCTGTCTGTCTGTCTGTCTGTCTGTCTGTCTGTCTGTCTGTCTGTCTGTCTGCCAGCCAATGGATATTTTCATCTCTGTCACATAAAATAACTCATGTGCAGTGGTGCAAGTTGTTTTCCCGCTAATTGCATTATGGAACGAACACGTAGCCTACTGCCTTGTGCGCATTGCTTATAATGTGAATAAATAATAGTTTACCAACATTTTAAGCTAAACGTTCTGATCTGTTGCATCAGACTCATTGCTTTATAACTTTTTATATGTAGTCTAGGCCTACTGGTTGTATGAACTGTCCCAGAGTCTGTTTGGTATTGGTTATTTCTCGACAAGCTGACCCATAAAATAGGTAGCCTAATATTTTCTAATATAGTATATTCAGACTTTGGGGAAGGGTACCAAAACATTTCTGCAGCATTGAAGGTCCCTAAGAACACAGTGGCCTCCATCATTCTTAAATAGAAGAAGTTTGGAACCACCAAGACTCTTCCTAGAGCTGGCCGCCCGGCCAAATTGAACAATCGGGAGAAGAGCCTTGGACCCAATGGTCACTCTGACAGAGCTCCAGAGTTCAACCATCTCTGCAGCACTCCACCAATCAGGCCTTTATGGTAGAGTTTCCAGACGGAAGCCACTCCTCAGTAAAAGGCACATGACAGCCCGCTTGGTGTTTACCAAAAGGCACCTAAAGACTCTCAGACCATGAGAAACAAGGTCTGATTAAAACAAGATTAAACAGGGTTGAGGTAAAGATGAACAGCGCAAGTACAGAGAGATCCTTGATGAAAACCTGCTCCAGAGTGCTTAGGACCTCAGACTGAGCTAAGGTTCACCTTCCAACAGGACAATGATTCTAAGCACACAGCCAGGACAATGCAGGAGTGGCTTCTGGACAAGTCTCTGAATGTCCTTTAGTGGCCCAGCCAGAGCCCGGACTTGAACCCTATCGAACATCTCTGGAGAGACCTGAAAATAGCTGTGCAGCAACGCTCCCCATCTAACCTGTGGTTACCTTGGTTACCCCATTGGCTCACAGCAAAAAACGTCAACTTTTTCAAACGCTATTTTCTTGTTGTCCGCTAGTTTTAGTCAATTACAAATGTACATTTAAGAAAAGTACAACATGTCTAAAGACTACTTTTCAACATTGCTTGCTCCCGAGCCTTCTCGCTAAAACGTAATATTGTAGAGCTTCCAACTGCACATACAGACGGACTATACAGCTACAAGTAGTGAGTGGAATTACAAACAGACTATACTGAACAAGTTAAATGTATTAGCTGTGATGAAATGTTTTCCATACACATAGATACGTATAGCCTACTTGGACACCAAGTCCCCACATTCCCTCTCTCCCACGCTGAATAACCTGAAGCCACAGGGATCTTCTTACAGGCTCTATTTCCCTACATGGGAGCATTACAGGTTGGGATTGTTGACCTGGTTACATGTACACTGAACAACACAGCAGCTTTTAGGTATGTTTTGTTATATATTATGTATAACTGTTGTTATGTATAACTAAACATTGACGACGAACTTTGCTCTTTTACACTGGGGGTCGATGGGAAAGAATGTTTATTTTCCCCAATTGTTGGGCGTGGCCTTCCTTTTGACGTGAATATCGACTCGGAGTATTTTAACCAACTTAATTTGACTTCAATGCTCTATTGAGTGTTTGCGTATGATTGTATCATAGTGATTGCAGATGCATAGTTACGTTGTAATGAAAACGTTTTTCTATGGACTTATGGACATTGAGTTTAGGAAGCAGCAGCAGGAGTGAATCATTAGTCTTTCATTATCATGCCGTGAGAGTAATGTTTGTTCCCCCTCATTTAGTCCTGTCAGGTACCAATGAATTCCATATGATAGAATTATGTTTTTGAAACTTTAATAAACAATAAATGTAAAAATGTATCAAAACATCAGGAAAAACATGCCAAACATGTTGGCCTTTTTAGTTTTACAGAGGCAATAAAGTACATTTACAAAGCAATGTCTTAAAAACAGTACCTGAAAAATACCCCCCCCCCACAGACACACACAACATAACAAACACATACAAACACATACGTCAACATAATATCACAATAGAAACAATGCAACATTTACAAATGTATATGAATATACATTTAATTATACAATGATCCTGTCACTGGAAGAAGTACTATAAACAGTGGTCTATGAATCCTCCTTGTTTGTTTGTTTGTGTGAATGACAGTGTGTAGTAATCAGGCCTATTACCACTGAAGGGTAAATGTTTGGCTACGGTTTCAGTGGAGATAATAAACAGTTGTGAGTTGAATTGACAGAGCAGACCCTGATTAAAGGATCACAGTGGATGGAACTGGATTGTCACTTTGATGGTGTCAATCTAACTAGACAGGAGGCACAGTTTTACCTGTGACCAATTCATCTCCCAAATTCTTTGAACTTCTGCTTTTTCGTAACCAAATGTTCCAGCCAAAACATTATTACGAAAATACATGGCTTGTCATTCTGGAATGGATTCAGTAATTATATATTTTTTTTGTGCATTGGGAAAGAAGTGTCTCTGTCAACAATATAAGAGAAACCATATGTGAGTGTTTATCACACAAGCCTTTAGGGATGATATCTAACACAGAACCTTCCAAAATTTCCACCACAACAATAACATTTTCCAAACCATTCTTACCTTCTCTCCAAAGATGTCCAAGATTTTGACCACCATCATAGACTTTGAGGGAATGTTCCTGTGGTCTTATGATAGTCAGCACACGTTCTAATGTGTTTCTCTTGAGTATTTATCCACAGCTAGGGATTTACAGGGCTGACGGTTAGAACCACTTTACTGTTGCCAAGGGCACAAGGAGATAAGTCGCAGGATTTGTTTGCGGTTGGTGAGGGAGCAAGTTTCAGTATTGTCATAGTAACAAAAAAAAACATACCAACAAGTGTACAGTATATGATTCACAGACATCCTGGATAATGGTCTATACATTTATTTTAGTTGAGAGCAAGATAATGCATTAATTCTCTGGGGAGCAAAACCTAACCATTGCAT
The DNA here is from genome assembly GCA_023634145.1 of Thymallus thymallus. Taxonomy (NCBI): domain Eukaryota; kingdom Metazoa; phylum Chordata; class Actinopteri; order Salmoniformes; family Salmonidae; genus Thymallus; species Thymallus thymallus. Next base: position 35,805,602 of record CM042402.1, on the reverse strand, counting down.
CTATATGCATTGGTCTTGCAGCCTATGGTGATAATTCAATAATTCAATTCATAATGTTAAAGGCCATGTGTGTGGGTTAGACAGAAGCTTATCATTATTGAGAGGATTTGGGGCTACTTACTTATCACTGCTCCATACCTAATTTGAGAACTTTAAGGAGGACGGGTGGAGAAGGAATTCACATACAGCGGGTGAAATAAGTATTGAACACGTCACCATTTTTCTCAGTAAATATATTTCCAAAGGTGCTATTGACATGAACTTTTCACCAGATGTTGGTAACAACCCAAGTAATCCATACATACAAAGAAACCAAAACAAATAAGTTCTGAAATTAAGTTATGTGTAATAATGTGAAATGACACAGGGAAAAAGTATTGAACACACTTACTGATATTTATTTAATACTTTGTACAAAAGCCTTTGTTGGTAATGACAGCTTCAAGACGCCTCCTGTATGGAGAAACTAGTCGCATGCATTGCTCTGGTGTGATTTTGGCCCATTCTTCCACACAAACAGTCTTCAAATCTAGAAGGTTCCGTGGGCCTCTTCTATGAATCTTGATCTTCAGTTCTTTCCATAGATTTTCAATGGGATTTAAGTCAGGTGATTGGCTGGGCCATTCTAGCAGCTTTATTTTCTTTCTTTGAAACCAATTGAGAGTTTCCTTGGCTGTGTGTTTGGGATCATTGTCTTGCTGAAATGTCCACCCTCGTTTCATCTTCATCATCCTGGTAGATGGCAGCAGAGTTTTGTCAAGAATGTCTCGGTAAATTTTCCCATTCATCCTTCCTTCACATTATGTGAAGTTTGCCAGTACCATTTGCTGAAAAGCAGCCCCATACCATGATGTTCCCACCTCCAAACTTCACTGTTGGTATGGTGTTTTTAGGGTGATGTGCAGTGCCATTTCTCCTCCAAACATGGTGTGTATTATGACATCCAAACAGTTCAATTTTGCTCTCATCTGACCACACTATATTCTCCCAGTATTTCACTGGCTTTTCCAAATGTTGTGCAGCAAACTTTAAACGAGCTTCAACATGCTTTTTTTTCAGCAGTGGAGTCTTGTGTGGTGAGCGTGCATACAGGCCATGGCGGTGGAGTGCATTACTTACTGTTTTCTTTGAGACAACAGTACCTGCTAATTGCAGGTCTTTTTGAAGCTCTCCACAAGTGGTCCTTGGCTCTTGGACAACTCTTCTGATTATTATTTTCACTCCTCTGTCAGAAATCTTGCGAGGAGCACCTGGTCGAGGCAAATTTATGATGAAATGATTGTCTTTCCACTTCCGTATTATGGCCCCAACAGTGCTCACTGGAACATTCAGAAGCTTAGAAATGCGCCTATAACCAATGCCATCATTATGTTTTGCAACAATTAGGTTGCGAAGGTCTTGAGACAGCTCTTTGCTTTTACCCATCATGAGATGTGTCTTGTGTGACACCTTGGCAATGAGACCTTTTTGTAGGCCATCAGTTGGGACTGAACCAGCTGATATTAATTTGCACTGACAGGGGGCTGGATTGCTTTTTAATTACTGATAGTTTTCAGCTGTTGTCTTGGCTTTCCATGCCTTTTTGCACCTCCCTTTCTTCATGTGTTCAATACTTTTTCCCTGTGTCATTTCACATTATTACACATAACTTAATTTCTGAACTTATTTGTTTTGGTTTCTTTGTATGTATGGATTACTTGGGTTGTTACCAACATCTGGTGAAAATGTCATGTCAATAGCACCTTTGGAAATATATTTACTGTGAAAAATGGTGACGTGTTCAATACTTATTTCACCCGCTGTATCTGGATATCTGGATATCTCCACTTTCCTCCCGGTGAGCCGCATTTTGGACTGATTCCAGGAGAGGAGACTTCATGTGGTAGAGCACCTGTTGTCTGGTTTCACTTACACAACTGTCGCCATCCATGACGTTTGCCAGGTGAAGCTGCTGTTGAACAGAAGCAGCTAGAACCTGACAGTATAGTACAGTACAGACACCACTGTCTTTCTGCTGACAGCTACTAATGCTACTAGCTAAGCTAATTAGCAGCCCTAGACCTAGGCAATGATGTGTTCTCCAACTGTGAAATCAAATCACCACATAGGTAGTAATGAAGGAGGGGAGCCATTGGCAACTTATAGAAATACATGTTATTCAGTGTCATTGCAGCAGGAGGTAAGACTGAGACGCCTCCTTTTTCATATCCCTAGTGTGTCCTGACTTCTGAATAGAAGTTCCTGGCAGATGAGCCCAGTGTCTCTTCAGTCTGATATTTTTATTGTTTATCCACCCATTGTAAAACGTAAAGTGGATCCTAGTATTAGCTCATATGGAGAAAATGTTAAAGGGACATTTCAAAGTGTTTAAACTTCATATTCATCATCTCAAGCAAAAAACCCTATTTGCCTTTTTGTAGCTTTAGTTCCCAGGAGGTGCACTGTAGTTGTTTCTGAGGGTATCAATCCTACTTAATAAGTAGAACATCTTCGTTCCTGGGTATTCCCCACAGTCTACTCAGACACTAGCCATGTCTGTTTATCCTCTGTGTCCAAGACAAGCTAGCTCATCTCCATAGGGACCATTGGAATACTTTTCTACATGACAATAGGAGCATCTTATGCAATGCCCTTGGCGACTTTTCTGTCAACTACACTCAATGATACATTTAGCCCCATCAAAACTGGTAACTGGGTATTCACAAGCACCATTTCTCCAGATAGGGTAGCCCTATCAAAACTGGTAACTGGGTGTGATGAGTCAAAATACACTTTTTTGAAAATATTTTCAAAGTTATAAGCAGCTTTGTTTCTGTTTGGGTCACATGAACCTTGTTTAGCTGATGCGGACCTAAACTGGGTTCTTCAGGCACAAGGGGTGTGGTGCTTTGACGGAAACCCAGTTATTTGCTTACGACACTAAACGTTTTAAACCATCGATTCTTTAATAGTTCTCATAATTATTCATACTTGGGCTTCTTTATTCCAACAACGTCAGTACAGGAACAGATTAAGTCACTGAATCCAATAAACCCCCAATTACCTCATCTCAGTCTTTGGCCTCATTGTCCCAGTTCTTCCTTAGTTATCCAAGCGGAAGAGTCCCTCAGTCCCCAAACCCATGGCCATGCTAAAATAGAAGATGAGATGTGTTCATGTGGAAATTAACCATTGGAGATAGGAACATTGTGCTCATATCTCCAACACAGCCTGTCCTTGTCTGTAGGCCCATTAACTCCACCATTCCTCAGTAGTCCCACTATGGGGGTTTCCTGGCCTTCACCATGATGTCATCCCGATAGTTTAGAGCCTCAGGGTTGTCAATGGTTGGGGCTTCGCTGTAGGGGGAGGAGTGATGAGCTGCTCACTCTCCAATCTGTCTCTCCTGGATAGCAGTACTTTCTGGGTTGGGTGAATGTATGAACAGCACACAGCCCATGGGACCCTAGGAGGCCTACTTGATGAGAGTATGGTTAATGGTTAATGTGGAGCAGTCTGAGTACATGTCAGATGAGGGGCACATTCTCTAGATGGGGGAGGCGAGGGAGGAGGTGTTGAGGGAAGGTTCTGTGGGAATGTGAGGAGTTGATCAAGCCTTAAATGATCTGTTCTCATCATCCAGGACTGATCCAGGACTGATCCAGGACTGATCCAGGACTGATCCAGGACTGATTTTATCAGCATGCTACTCTATAATCCTGAGGATAAAGAGAATGTTGTAATTACAGTTTGTGATTGTCATCCAGATAGCTTCAGGTGGAAAACTTTATAAGTTCACCATGTAGAATACAATTGAAAGAAATTGATACTATTTTGCTTGATATTACTAAGTGAATAAATGTGACAGTTTCCAGTCTAGATTAAATGCAATAACACACACATACACATACACGGCTGGTCTACCTCCCAGGGTGCCATCCACCAAATGTGTTACAATTCTGGGCATAATTACAGCAGAGCTCTCACTGTTTTCCTGGCTGATTCCTAGAGAACGCATTTATAATTACATCTGTGTTTGAATAACAAATCATAACAATATTGTTCCCATGGATTGAATCAGATTCCCCTCCTACTGTAAATATAGAGCAGAGAGAAAATATTAGAGCCCCAGAACAGTTGGGTGGTACAAGCACAGCTATAACAGGGCATACCCTAGTAGACCACCCGGGCAGTCAACAGCCTACAGTGAACCCACCCAGGTTATACCTTGGCAGCCTTGCCCAACAGCTTCTATCCACAGGCATCTCATTTGTTTTTTCTCCCTGCTCCTGCAACCACACAGACCTTTTCATACGCTTATCCCTTCGCTTACATAAGCAAACAGCATTAAATGTGTGTCGCAAGTCAAAACTATGCAATATATGTATATACGCGGCACATGTATCATTGCTCTCTCACTCTTAGAATAAACGGTGCTATCTAGAACCTAAAAGGGTTCTTTGGCTGTCCCCATAGGAGAACCCTTCGGAGAACCCTTTTTGGTTCCATGTTGAACCATTTTTGGTTCCAAGTAGAATCATTGTGGGTTCCATGTAGAACCATTTCCACAGAGGGTTCTACATGGAACCCACAATGGTTCTACTTGGAACCAAAAAGGGTTCTTTAAAGGGTTCTCCTATGGGGACAGCCAATAACCCTTTATTTCTAAGAGTGTAGGATTCCACTTTTGAAGAGAAAAAGGGGGAGAGATGACAGACAATACTCATCCTCCCCTCTACTCATCCTCCCCTCTACTCATCCTCCCCTCTATTCGTCCTGTCCTCTCTAAAGGGGGAGAGGTGACTGGTAATACTCATCCTCCCCTCTACTCATCCTCCCCTCTACTCATCCTCCCCTCTACTCATCCTGTCCTCTACTCATCCTGTCCTCTACTCATCCTGTCCTCTACTCATCCTGTCCTTTCTAAAGGGGGAGAGGTGACTGGTAATACTCATCCTCCCCTCTACTCATCCTCCCCTCTACTCATCCTGTCCTCTACTCATCCTGTCCTCTACTCATCCTGTCCTCTATTCGTCCTGTCCTCTCTAAAGGGGGAGAGGTGACTGGTAATACTCATCCTCCCCTCTACTCATCCTGTCCTCTACTCATCCTGTCCTCTACTCATCCTGTCCTCTCTAAAGGAACAAGTCTATCAAAAAACTCCTCCCAAAATGACACAGTTGACTGTTGTGTCGGTGTTGTGTTTAGTTGGAGGGCCCCATTTAAACCTTTATGGAGGCCATCTGGTCCCCTTTTCACCTATTTGTTGACTCATTGGTTGGCTAATAAACAAGAGTGTTAGTGTTATTACATTTCAAACATCCACACATATTCTAACGTGGCCACAACACTAATAAATTATTAATTGCACTTGAAAGTCTGGGATAATCTACTCATGGTCTCCTGACACTTGAAATGTAAGATAGGTAAAGTAATCAAACATGGGATAATTTTCTGCATCAAGGAAAGATTTTATGCATGATAATTTACATGACATATAAACACTGTCTCTCTCCCCCTTGCCTTGTCTGCAGGTCTGCAGGTCTGTACAGGATTTATTCCATTCATGACAGGTCACTGGAGAAAGAGGGAGAGACAGAGAGAGAGAAACAGACAGAGGCGAGAGAGAGAGAAAGAGGGAGAGACAGAGAGAGAGAAACAGACAGAGGCGAGAGAGAGAGAAAGAGGGAGAGACAGAGAGAGAGAAACAGACAGAGGCGAGAGAGAGAGAAAGAGGGAGAGACAGAGAGAGAGAAACAGACAGAGGCGAGAGAGAGAGAAAGAGGGAGAGACAGAGAGAGAGAAACAGACAGAGGCGAGAGAGAGAGAAAGAGGGAGAGACAGAGAGAGAGAAACAGACAGAGGCGAGAGAGAGAGAAAGAGGGAGAGACAGAGAGAGAGAAACAGACAGAGGCGAGAGAGAGAGAAAGAGGGAGAGACAGAGAGAGAGAAACAGACAGAGGCGAGAGAGAGAGAAAGAGGGAGAGACAGAAAAAGAGAGAGAGAGGGATTTACACTGAATCTTAATCCACATTGGCATAGAGAGAGCAATTAGCAGTAGTTTGTGTTAAAATCAAATAAAATGTGTATTTGTGTAGACTAACAGTGAAATGCTTACTTACGGCCCTTCCTAACAATGCAGAGAGATAAAAAAGAGAAATAATATATGTTTTAAAAATGTATTTAACTAGGCAAGTCAGTTAAGAACAAATTCTTAACAACAGCCTACCAACAGGGTCAGGCCCTGGAGCAAATTAGGGTTAAGTGCCTTGCTCAAGGACACATTGACCAGTTTTTCACCTTGGGTATTTGAACCAGTGACCTTTCAATCACTGGCCCAACACTCTAACCACTAGGCTACCTGCCTCTCAAATTAACACAATGAATAAATACACAATGAGTAACAATAACTTGCTTATATACACAGGGTACCAGTACTGAGTCCATGTTTAGGGGTACCAGTACTGAGTCCATGTTTAGGGGTACCAGTACTGAGTCCATGTTCAGGGGTACCAGTACTGAGTCCATGTTCAGGGGTACCAGTACCGAGTCCATGTTCAGGGGTACCAGTGCTGAGTCCATGTTCAGGGGTACCAGTGCCGAGTCCATGTTCAGGGGTACCAGTACTGAGTCCATGTTCAGGGGTACCAGTACTGAGTCCATGTTCAGGGGTACCAGTGCCGAGTCCATGTTCAGGGTTACCAGTACTGAGTCCATGTTCAGGGGTACCAGTACCGAGTCCATGTTCAGGGGTACCAGTACTGAGTCCATGTTCAGGGGTACCAGTACTGAGTCCATGTTCAGGGGTACCAGTGCCGAGTCCATGTTCAGGGGTACCAGTACCGAGTCCATGTTCAGGGGTACCAGTACCGAGTCCATGTTCAGGGGTACCAGTACCGAGTCCATGTTCAGGGGTACCAGTACTGAGTCCATGTTCAGGGGTACCAGTACTGAGTCCATGTTCAGGGGTACCAGTACTGAGTCCATGTTCAGGGGTACCAGTACTGAGTCCATGTTCAGGGGTACCAGTACTGAGTCCATGTTCAGGGGTACCAGTGCCGAGTCCATGTTCAGGGGTACCAGTGCCGAGTCCATGTTCAGGGGTACCAGTACTGAGTCCATGTTCAGGGGTACCAGTACTGAGTCCATGTTCAGGGGTACCAGTACTGAGTCCATGTTCAGGGGTACAAGTACTGAGTCCATGTTCAGGGGTACCAGTGCCGAGTCCATGTTCAGGGGTACCAGTGCCGAGTCCATGTTCAGGGGTACCAGTACTGAGTCCATGTTCAGGGGTACCAGGTAACTGAGGTAGATATGTACATATAGGTAGGGATAAAGTTACTAGGCAACAGGATGGTAACAGTAACAGTCAATAGTCCAGATAGTCCAGATAGTCCAGGTAGTCCAGATAGTCCAGGTAGTCCAGATAGTCCATATAGTCCAGGTAGTCCAGATAGTCCAGGTAGTCCAGATAGTCCAGGTAGTCCAGGTAGTCCAGGTAGTCCAGATAGTCCAGGTAGTCCAGATAGTCCAGGTAGTCCAGGTAGTCCAGGTAGTCCAGGTAGTCCAGAAAGTCCAGGTAGTCCAGGTAGTCCAGGTAGTCCAGCTAGTCCAGGTAGTCCAGGTAGTCCAGGTAGTCCAGATAGTCCAGATAGTCCAGGTAGTCCAGATAGTCCAGGTAGTCCAGGTATTCCAGACAGTCCAGGTAGTCCAGCTAGTCCAGCTAGTCCAGGTAGTCCAGATAGTCCAGGTAGTCCAGCTAGTCCAGCTAGTCCAGGTAGTCCAGGTAGTCCAGGTAGTCCAGCTAGTCCAGGTAGTCCAGGTAGTCCAGATAGTCCAGATAGTCCAGATAGTCCAGGTAGTCCAGGTTGTCCAGGTAGTCCAGATAGTCCAGGTAGTCCAGATAGTCCAGGTAGTCCAGATAGTCCAGATAGTCCAGATAGTCCAGGTAGTCCAGGTAGTCCAGATAGTCCAGGTAGTCCAGGTTGTCCAGGTAGTCCAGATAGTCCAGGTAGTCCAGGTAGTCCAGATAGTCCAGGTAGTCCAGATAGTCCGTAGCTATTGGTTAACTACGCTGAACAAAAATATAACGCAACATACAACAACTTCAAAGATTTTCATAGAAGGAAAGATTTTCATATGAGGAAATCAGTCAGCTGAAATAAATTCATTAGGCCCTAATCTATGGATTCCACGTGACTGGGAATGCAGTTATGCATCTGTTGGCCACAGGTTCAGGAACAGAAAACCAGTCAGTATCTGGTGTGACCACCAGTAGCTTCATGATTGTGGCCTGGGGAATGTTGTCCCACTCCTCTTCAGTGGCTGTGCGAAGTTGCTGGATATTGGAGGGAACTGGAACATGCTGTTGTACACGTCGATCCAGAGCATCCCAAACATGCTCAATGGGGATCTCAAACATGCTCAATGTCTGGTAAGTATGCAGGCCATGGAAGAACTGGGACATTTTCAGCTTCTAGGAATTGTGTACAGATCCTTGCGACATGGCTTATGGACATTCCTGCAGTCAGTATGCCAATTGCACACTCCCTCAAAACATGGGACATCACATCTGTGGCATTGTGTTGTGTGACAAAACTTCACATTTTAGAGTGGCCTTTTATTGTCCCCAACACAAGGTGCACCTGTGTAATGATGCATCATGCTGTTTAATCAACTTCTGGATATGCCACACCTGTCAGGTGGATGGTTTATTTTGGCAAAATTTGAGAGAAATAAGCTTTTTGTGCGTATGGAACATTTCTGGGATTTTTTATTTAAGCTCATGAAAAATGGGACCAACACTTTACATGTTGTGTTTATATTTGTGTTCAGTATATTTAAACAACTATTTAGCAGTCTTATGGCTTGAGGGTAGAAGCTGTTCAGTGTGCTGTTGGTTCTTGACTTGGTGCATTGGTACCGTTTGCCATACGCACTACCCTCTGTAGCGCATTGCGGTCGGATGCCAAGCAGTTGTCATACCAAAGCGGTGATGCAGCCAGTCAAGATGGTCTCAATAGTGCAGCTGTAGAACTTTTTGAGGATCTGATAAATGTTTTCAGTCTCCTGAGGGGGAAGAGGCGTTGTCATGCCCTCTTCACGACTGTGTTGGTGTGTGTGGACCATGAGAATTCCTTAGTGATGTGGACAACGAGGAACTTTAAGCTCTCCACCCGCTCCACTACAGCCCTGCGAATTATGGATGGGGGCGTGCTCGGCCCTCCGTTTCCTGTAGTCCAAGATCAGCTCCTTTGTCTTGCTGAGGTTGAGGGAAAGGTTGTTGTCATAGCACAACACTGCCAGGTCTCTGACCTCCTCCCTGTACTGGTAAAGGGGACTGTCTCCTCGTTAACACAACCCTAGGATGGAGAAAAGGGGAAGGGAGTCTGGACCAGGTGGTGATTTGTTCCTAATTACACCAGGTGTCATTGAGAGAGAATCCAGATGTCTCTGTTAAATGAGTTTCCCATGTTGAACAGTGAAAAGTGTCTGGTCTCTCTCAGCCAGTGAACCTCCAGTGTTAAACATACCAGTGACTTTGTCTGGATCCCCAAAGCTTTTACGTTTTCCCTAGAAGCTTTCATTTTCATGATGAAAAGTACCCTTGCTGATCAGTGAAAAGTATCTGGTGTCATGTGGTGACAGGGTGTGCTGGACGCTGTTCTGTTCTGTTCTCCCAGCTGTCCAGACTGTCTGGCTTACTGGGACTTTTCCCTCAGTCAGTCTGTCCGCTGTCTATCCCCTCAAACCCCCCACTCACTCAGCCCATAGTATCTTTCCCTTGTCCTGGAACATATACACTATGGGTACCACTATCAACATCACCACTGGATACACTGGCTTGCTCAAAAGTATCAAATAAAATACATTAGGTCTCACTGTATGTATATGGGGATGCACCGCAGTGAATTTATCTTCAGAGAGCTCCAGAACTGGGTGGAGGAAGTCCTCAGTCCATCTACAGCTTTATCAGTTCTATTCCATCTTCTGCAAAGCACCACTGGTGGAAAGGTTCCCAACTGTCATACTTGAGTAAAAGTAAAGATACCTTCATAGAAAATAACTCAAGTAAAAGTGAAAGTCAACCAGTAAAGTATTTGGCTTTAAATATACTTAAGTATCAGAAGTAAAAGTACAAATCATTTCAAATTCCTTATATTAAGCAAACCAGACGGCACCGTTTTCTTGTTTTTTAAATTTACGGATAGCCAGGGGAACACTCCAACACTCAGACATAACTTACAAACGAAGCATGTGTTTAGTGAGTCTGCCAGATCAGAGACAGTATGAATGACCAGGGATGTTCTCTTCATAAGTGTGTGAATTGGACCATTTTCCTGTCCTGCTAAGCATTCAAAATGTAACGAGTACTTTTGGGTGTCAGGGAGTAAAAATTACATCATTTTCTTTAGGAATGTAGTGAAGTAAAGTTTAACAATTGTGCATCCATCCGTGAGTAACTCTGGTCCGTAATCACTCATTCACTCAGGACTTATTTATTAATTCAGGTCTGGATAGATAGATAGATAGATAGATAGATAGATAGATAGATAGATAGATAGATAGATAGATAGATAGATAGATAGATAGATAGATAGATAGATAGATAGATAGATAGATAGATAGATAGATAGATAGATAGATAGATAGATAGATAGATAGATAGATAGATACTTTATTTATGTATGGTGTACATATTCAGCCAACCACCCATACTATGCAATGTCTTTTTATAGCTTTTTTTGCACTCCAGACTTCATATATTTTTGTCTGTCTGTCTGTCTGTCTGTCTGTCTGTCTGTCTGTCTGTCTGTCTGTCTGTCTGTCTGTCTGTCTGTCCGTCCGTCCGTCCGTCCGTCCGTCCGTCCGTCCGTCCGTCCGTCCGTCCGTAAAGTAAGTAATTTATTTGTAGTACTTTCAAGTATTTTTACTTAAGTACTTTACACCACTGCAAAGCGCTCTCTGTAGTCACAGATACGGACATTTCTTCCATAAGACAGCTCAGACAATTCCTCAGAAAGAATGCCTTGGAAGGATTCATTATTTTCATGCTCACTTGCTTCCCTCTCTGTTTTACAAGTGAAATGAAGAGAAGGTCTGCCAACATCTGGCCAGAGCAAGAATCCAGTAAATACATTGGGAGTGCTGGCCTGCCTAGCTCGTCTCTCAGGACAACAGAATACACAAATTCAATTCTTTGGGTTGATATCCTTGGCCTGGGTGAAATCACCATTACAGTCTGCAGTTCACTTTTCCCATCCCACTTCCTTTAATGGAAGAATTACTGCTCACTTTTATCCCCCAGAGCGTTGGGCCAGTAAACCCCAAAAAAAACCTGCCTATGTGTCCTTGAGCAAGGCACTTAACACTAATTTGCTCCAGGGGCTGACCCTGTAGGTAGGCCGTCATTATAAATAAGAATTTGTTCTTAACTCACTTGCCTAGTTTAAATAAATAAATGAAAGGAGTTGTTTGAACAAGTGCTCTGCATTGTGGGTAAACGTGACATAGATCAAGAAATATGTAGTGTTAATGACCTGTTTTAGAGGATATGAGACCTCACAACATGTCTGACCTATTAGCCTGGGCATTCTGGGAGCCTGTTATCTTAGATCATCATAATGTAAGCCCCCTCGAGGTATGAGAGAGACCCCAGGATTGTATTTATAGGTTACCTGGATGATCGAACTGGCTGCAGATCATAGGTGTGTAAAGAGCATTTACCTTTCTAAATAGATATGATAATTCTACAAAACAAGACGAAACACTGCTACGAAAGTTATACTAATACATTTCAAAGGGAAACATTCAGTCTAAACGTGATATCTTGTTTCACAACATCATTGGTCACCTGTCCTGTGTCCTGCATGCTCTCAGCTCTGCATTCTGTAGAGTGGTAATTTGACATCACAGTATTATATGGGGAGTATTCTGCATGCCTCCATGGAACACTAAGAAACAGTAGCACTAGCCTCAACACATCATCTGCGGCCAGAGTGTCACAGTGTGTGCAAGCCCAGTGTGTGCAAGCCAGAGGAGATTACATGGGAGGTTTCTACTTCTCCACCCATGGTGAAATTGATTTATGTTGGGCCCTACGTATCACGTGTGGCGAGAGGAGGCTTACTGGCCTCTGTCTACTATGGAGGAACTGGATTGTATTGAGTTACAATGTCAAACAAAGTAATTGGAGTTCTATGTACACTGAGTGAACAAAGCATTAACAACACCTTCCTAGTATTGAGTTGCACCCCCCTTTTGCACTTCAATTAGTATAGTATAGATAGATAGATAGATAGATAGATAGATAGATAGATAGATAGATAGATAGATAGATAGATAGATAGATAGATAGATAGATAGATAGATAGATAGATAGATAGATAGATAGATAGATAGATAGATAGATAGATAGATAGATAGATAGATAGATAGATAGATAGATAGATAGATAGATAGATAGATAGATACTTTATTTATCACAGAGGGGAAATTTCTTCGTCAAGCAGCTACAAAAAACACAGGGCAGGTGCAAAAATACACAAAAGACAGATACACGATACATGATACATAGAGCGTCAGTATGAAAACATACTAAAACAACAATTAATGCACGAACAATGGGAGCTGCTTAACAGGCGACCAGCAGGGCGGCGCCAAGAGTGAGGGGGAGGACACAGGTTAAAGAAGGAATTTTAAGCCTTGAGAAAATTGAGACGTGGATTGTGTTTCAGAGGGTGAATGGCCAAGACAAAATATCTAAGTGCCTTTGAATGGGGTATGGTAGTAGGTGCTAGGCTTTGTGTGAAGAACTGCAATGCTACTGGGTTTTTCACACTCAACAGTTTCCTGTGTGTATCAAGAATGGTCCACCACCCAAAGGAAATCCAGCCAACTTGACACGACTGTGAGAAGCATTGGAGTCAACATGGGCCAGCATCCCTGTGGAATGCTTTCGACACCTTGTAGAGTCCATGCCCCATTGAATTGAGGCTGAATAAATATTAGGAAGGTGTAGCTAATGTTTTGTATACTCAGTGTACACAATCCATGTCTCAATTGTCTCAAGGCTTAAAAATCCTTCTTTAAACTGACTCCTCCCCTTCATCTACACTGACTGAAGTGGATTTAACAAGTGACAGGATTAACCTGGTCAGCCATGTCAGGTGTTCTTAATGTTTTGTATACTCTGTGTACAGTAGAGAGGAGTAAGAAGTAAACATTTGTCAATTGGACTGTACAGTATTTCATATGGAAGTCTAATGTCTTTACATACAAAGGGGTCCCTTATCAACCATGGCTGCAGTATTTTAGCTCCTCAGGCCATGCTCAGGGGAATGTGCATTAGTTAGTTCTGAGGTGGAGCAGACACATCCCACTGGGCACAAGATTTTTTTGGTTGAGTTATCAACTAATAGGGTGTCCATCTCTGCCCAGAGTGGTGAAAACATGCTGTGGTGAAGACATTCCACTTCCTTATGTTATAAAATACATTTTACCAAGACAAATTCTCTAACATATCGTTAACCTTATAACCCAAAAGTCGGAATTCGTAACCCTAATGCATCCGATAAGAAGCACTGAGCTCTGTTGACATAGCGGTGCAGGTTTCTCCTAACAGCATTTGAGGATTTAACATTTTTGGATCGAACCAGGGTCTGTAGTGACGAAAGTTGTTTCCGTAGGTCGCAGAAAGCTAAATTAGCATGACACGAGCTGAATTAAATGTAAAAGGCTTTGAAAATTAAAGCTCGGTATACGCTCAGTGCTCCGTTGACATTTCACAGAGATACGCTTGTTTTTGTGAGACATTTTTGAAAAAGAACAGTAATTATTTTATTATTATGAAAAGCGTATAAATATAATTTCTTAAAGTCGACATCCATCTTACCTCTATATTGTTTAACGTCCTGCGGATTTGAAAAAAGATGGCGAGTCTGTCAGGTAGCCAGAAGCCTTAATTCTTACACAGAATCCAGCCTAGCTGACGGGTTGCAATTTTTCAGATTTTTTTCTCAGGCCTCCATTGATTTAGTCACAATAATTTAGGCCATCCTACAATGGTAAAAACTCCAATAACCTTTGAACGGATTATGATAGAGACCATTTGTTTTCTTAAAGGATTATCTACACAATTATATTGTAATATATGATCGTATTATTTTACACATTGGTAAAAAGATACATATTTTATTAGACACCCTACATGAAATCCACAAAAATGTCATTGGATTTAGGTTAAAAGTTGGGTAAATCCAATCAGTGTTCCACGTTGATTCAACGTCATCACATTGCATTTCTTTGTTGAAATGACGTGAAAATAATGTTGATTGAACCAGTTTTTGCCCAGTCGGACTACATTTCAGTCATTTAGCTGACGTTCTTATCCAGAGCAATTTACAGTTAGTTAGTGTATACTTGTTCATAAAAAAATTGGTTAGATCAGAATGCAAATATTTTGATTTAACAGCAGCTCATCTCTAGTGGTGCTGTCATGATGATATAAGACAGAAGGTGGAACTGGAGGAGGAAGTGGATGATCAGCAGGTAGAACTGGAGGAGGAAATGGATGATCGGCAGGTAGAACTGGAGGAGGAAGTGGATGATCAGCAGGTAGAACTGGAGGAGGAAGTGGATGATCAGCAGGTAGAACTGGAGGAGGAAATGGATGATCGGCAGGTAGAACTGGAGGAGGAAATGGATGATCGGCAGGTAGAACTGGAGGAGGAAGTGGATGATCAGCAGGTAGAACTGGAGGAGGAAGTGGATGATTAGTGAAGGGGTGACAGGGATCATGACCAGTGGAAGCAACACAGAGACATGGAACACCTACCGTCTGCAGCCCCAGTGCTGAGGCACCTTCAGAAAAAACATCATTCATCATCCCACAAACCTCTGCTCTCCCGACAACCAGACCATTTCCAGAGTCCCTTGTTGTATTGTCTTATGTTATGAATAAGGTCTGTGTGAGTCAGTGGATTCCATAGAGAGGCACTAGCAGTTGAATGTGTCATAGCATTTAGCTTCAGATTAGCTGTGAACAACAGCTGTCTGTGATGTGTGTGGTGGTAGGTAGTAAGTGGAAGAGGGGGGATCTGAAGGATGGTACAATGGTAACATTCTTCATTAGCTAAGATTCTGCTTGCTGTCGCCAAGCCAGCATTCCAGCCAAAAGGCGAGCGGAGCCATTGGCTTAGTGCTGAATGTCAGAGACCTCTGGGATTTGTGTGGACCCATCAGAAACTTCTTTTGATCACAACTGGAGGGAATAAGACAGAGGCTGGAATTCAATCTCTGCAATAGTCCCAGTCGGTATTAAATAGAATGTTGCGGTCCCGGCCGCCTGTGGGGAAATCAACCCATGGTTAACTTGGTTACCCCATTGGCTCACAGCAAACACATGGTTACCTTGGTTACCCCATTGGCTCACAGCAAACCCATGGTTACCTTGGTTACCCCATTGGCTCACAGCAAACCCATGGTTACCTTGGTTACCCCATTGGCTCACAGCAAACCCATGGTTACCTTGGTTACCCCATTGGCTCACAGCAAACCCATGGTTACCTTGGTTACCCCACTTGACCTTATTCAAAAGCACATTTCTTGTTGTCTGATTGTTTTAGTCGATTAGAAAAACAACATTTAAGAAAAGTACAACATGTTTAAAGATTCAACATCGCCTGATCCCAACCGTTCTCAGTAATTGGTTGAGAGGAATTCTTTGTTATGACATAAAGACCGACTCGGAGTGTGTGTAGAACTACTATGGACCATGTGCACCTTCTGGTTATTAATACAACTAGTTACACTCTTCAAACAATTAAGAAACCTATTTTGATTTCGATGAAATTCTATTCTGTGAAGGAACAATATTATTATACTTGATTTTATTCCATCCTGATATGTGTATTTAGAATCCGCTGCATAAATCAAAAGGCTGTTATAGGAATACCTGCCTACTCACATCATCAATCCAATTTAGATTTTGCTTTACAAAAAAAAATCCATCAGTAAATTAAATGTCAATAGATGTACATCAATGATATGAAGAATTGCCGTGGCCACGCCTGCCTTCAGTCTGACAGCTGCTCTAGTCTGACTGATGGCACTGAGTGAGGGTGATTTAGCCTAGCCCTCTTGGTGGCATTTCACATGTTAAGGCAGAGAGCAGTCTGACTGATGGCACTGAGTGAGGGTGATTTAGCCTAGCCCTCTTGGTGGCATTCCATTGTACCAGGCCAGTTGTTTGGATGTCGTGCTGGACCTTGGGCTGATTGCATTAGATGTGTGACTCCGAGCGTTGCAGTACACTGTTCTTGGCCCATCCCCAGCCCGTTGGGTCAGTCTCTCTGCACCCAGTAGAGCACTGCTTTCCATTCTCTGCAGCTCTCCCATCTTAAACTGGGACCAGATAAATATTAGGATATTTGATTTATTTGTTATTTTGTTTCTAAAAAATAAGAGAGGAGGGTGTTGCCAGTGTAAATGCAGTCTGGAAGTGATTTGTGGGAAGAAAAAAAAAATCACTTTCACTCAATGTTTCTGTTTCTCTGAGGATTCCTCTTGGAACATGATGATCAGCATGACTTCCTGTTGGAACATGATGATCAGCATGACTTCCTGTTGGAACATGATGATCAGCAAGACTTCCTGTTGGAACATGATGATCAGCAAGACTTCCTGTTGGAACATGATGATCAGCAAGACTTCCTGTTGGAACATGATGATCAGCATGACTTCCTGTTGGAACATGATGATCAGCATGACTTCCTGTTGGAACATGATGATCAGCATGACTTCCTGTTGGAACATGATGATCAGCATGACTTCCTGTTGGAACATGATGATCAGCAAGACTTCCTGTTGGAACATGATGATCAGCATGACTTCCTGTTGGAACATGATGATCAGCATGACTTCCTGTTGGAACATGATGATCAGCAAGACTTCCTGTTGGAACATGATGATCAGCATGACTTCCTGTTGGAACATGATGATCAGCATGACTTCCTGTTGGAACATGATGATCAGCAAGACTTCCTGTTGGAACATGATGATCAGCAAGACTTCCTGTTGGAACATGATGATCAGCAAGACTTCCTGTTGGAACATGATGATCAGCATGACTTCCTGTTGGAACATGATGATCAGCAAGACTTCCTGTTGGAACATGATGATCAGCATGACTTCCTGTTGGAACATGATGATCAGCATGACTTCCTGTTGGAACATGATGATCAGCATGACTTCCTGTTGGAACATGATGATCAGCATGACTTCCTGTTGGAACATGATGATCAGCATGACGTCCTGTTGGAACATGATGATCAGCATGACTTCCTGTTGGAACATGATGATCAGCATGACTTCCTGTTGGAACATGATGATCAGCATGACTTCAGTGGAGTCAGTCAGCAGGACGGAGGGACAGAGAAATACTGATGATGTCATTACACTGATGCAGTTTGATCTTGTTACAGTCAATACAAAGTAATATGTGTGTATATTACAGTATGTTGTAGTGCAGTGGAATGTAGAAACTGAATCTGTAATGACAAATCTTAGAGTGACTGACAGCATCCAAATAAATGTTAGTCCACTACACTTACATAAAAAAAATAACAATTTAATAATCTGGTAATGTGACAGTAAAGAGACAGAAGTTTTAGATGGCAACTACAGGATGATCCCAGTCTGGAGAGGGATATCAGTGATCACACCACTGCATACCTTTTGTGCCTGTTTGTTGAAAGATGTGTCCTCTGTCACCATAGTGACCAGATCATTGCCAAGTGCTGAAATAGTAGAAATCTGTTTAGTGTTTTGGAAGAAGGGCCTCAGGCACATTGTTTTTAATTTGCTGTGACTTTTTTACATTTTTTATTTGTTGCCAAAAGTGTTATTTATTCTTCTGAATGGCTTCTATTGAATTCCAATGTTACTACAATGCTGAAATAATAATAATCCATAGGGAAAGAACGCAAGAACAAAATGCATAGGCTATGCTTAAGTTCGTTTTAAAAACCAGCACTGGCTAATGTTTGGAATGCACAGTGAATAAATAAATCATTACACACGTACCCTTTTTAGGATATGTTGACCATAGTGCCACAAACACCTACTTGAAACCTCCCATTTTTCAGCCAGTTATTTTCTTTGCAATCCTCCAACGCAAACACATCATTAATGAGCCTCTGATCCAACAGCTAAACATTGTGATTTATTTGGAAGATTTCTTTCCAAAACTGATGTTTCTAGTGTGCTGACTGAACATGCCCTGCAGTGCATAGCAGCAATCACATACCAGCCTGAGTCTTGAGTAGGAGTCTCTGTGCCTAAGTCTGATGCTCTGCTACAACATGTGTTGCCAAGGTCCCGACACAACCACTCCTCCTTGATAATCTCCAAAGAGTCCATTGTGTCTGATACAATGGCTTCCCTTAGTGCTCTCTTCAGACCACTTGGCTAGACTGCAGGAAAGCCCCTCTAAAACTAGCATGGGACGTAATTGAGTGTGTGCCAACTTCCACAGACAAGCAAAGGGGAAAGCACTTAATACCTTTAATTGGATAGTTATTGAGTATGAGACCCCAGGGCCATGCCTTGCACATTAGAGCTAATAAAGCCTACAGGTTTGACGACAAGACAGAAAATCATGAGTGCCATTCACCTTCCTGATTATAAAAGGCTTGGCCCTGCGCTCATATTTCTCTATCCCAGTCCTGCTCCCTACATCCTGCTCAATCAACTGCTTTTCAAGTGACTGACTGGCTGCAGGAAATAGCCTGTGGGATCTTAATTAAAGTCACGTTGAGGCTCCACATATTGTTCTTTCTAGCATAAGGTTTCACCCGCTCTGTTCCCGCAACACATCTCATTTAGTCGGCACTGGTGGAATCTGTTAGCAATATGTTATCAATAGAAATAAAAAATGTTACACAGAACTTCATCATTTACGTGGAATGGATACATTGTTGCTGAGCTTAAAAAACGATACAATGTGTTTTGCATGCAGTGTTCTGTTCAATGTCTCTCATAGAGGTCTAATGTATATACTAGTTATTTGATGAGCTTATCCTCAGATTCAATTGTCAATCATTGGTTTGACTGACAATCATTGTCCCATGGTGCGTGACAACAACATGTTAGCGTCTCACTGTACCGGTGGAGTTGGCTAGCAATCAGCCATTAACAAAACCATAAAACAGAGTTCATTACACACACAAATGTCTGCCTCTCAATCTTGGGGTGGAAGTATTGGCTGTATTAGGCGATGAAAACTCCAACATTGTGTGCAAAGCTGTACTTTAAATAGCGTTGTTGAGTGGGGTGGTTCTTGTTCCCAAATGAGGACCACATGAGAGGACCACACCCCTTATACATTCATCTCGTGCTCCATTTCCACTCCTCCCTCCAGCATTGCTTGGCTCAGAGCTCAGAGCTAAAGTTGAAGAGTTTCACATCCCGAGCCAACCAATCATCCTCCTCAACCCTTGTTACCATGACCTCAGGGCAGGCCGGCTCCTCTAGTGCGCTTGGACTTCCAATCAAGCAGAGCCCAGTGACCTTTGTACTGGAACAAAACACAACTCATGAGAGTGAGTTTATGGTGCTATTCAGGGAGAGAGTTAAGCACACACAAAAAAACTCAAGAGGAATCATCGAGTCATTCAACTGCATCCTGTCAACACATAACACTGGGCAGGGAAAGTCCTGCTCCCCATGGCTTCCACTGGGTCTGCATGTGCACATTTGGACTTCTCACAGCAATATTTAAAATTTGATTTATTTCCGTCACCCACAGCACAGAGACAAGCACAACGGATTGTGTGTAGTATTTAAAAATGTCCACTTAAAATCCTTTCTGTCAAAAATTGTGTATCAAACACCGTGACATTACAAATAAAAAAAATGCAGTGCTGTAATGATCCATGCAACCATTAAAGTGGTTGTTTCAAAATAAATCAAATACAATAGCAAAATGCTCAAAAGATATTTAGGCAAAACTTTATTTGAATTAGTGGTCTTCATAACTCTCCATAACTACAGTACATGCACTACATGGAGGTACAATCAGTTATGACTCATCACAGATCAGAAACTGTCATAGAGTTTCATGGATTATAGTTCCGGGAGACGGTACTGTACATCTGTGTGCATTTACATAATTGACCATTTCCTATGAAATAATGGTTTTACAAATACGCCAAAATGATTATGACAGATGTAGTGACCGTGTTAATGTTCCTAGCAGCAACAACTGTATATCTTTCATTCAAACAAAACATTTACAATATAACTTTATACAAAATGTATGCAAAGCAACAACGATATAGATATGAAGTATACATTTCTGGAAAATTAGAAGTGAATACAAAATCTTAATTTTAGAAACTCGTGTATATATTTTTTTTGTGAGTTCATATATATTCAAAGCATCCCTCATCCTCACTAAAATAAACAATTTCAACAGTTAACACTACAGTACCCAGCAACATTTATACAAGATATAAAACAAACATCATCAATAGGCCTGAAATGACGATTACAGATGATCATAGTGCTAGTTGATAGGATGGAGTTTGATGGGCCATAAAAATCAAAGAGGTGGAATAAATGAGCAGTTTGCGATTTACAAATAGCATCCCAACATAGAGTCCACATTGACCAGGAACCTTGTTGTGTATTGAATTAGTATAAAATTGAAAGAGAAATGTTGTCTGTTGAATGTAATATTGGAGCAGCTGGACTGTCCATAGATCCGGTAAAGAGGTCAATGGAACTCGACCAAAACAATGAAAATGCCATGGAAATGCGTGGGGGGGAAAAGATGCCGAATCTCCTCACTGCCCACCAGCAAAATAATCTTACATTTAGGCTATTGTTTATACAGTATGTGTATTTCACACTATATTGAGGTGAAAATCAGAGTATAATGCTTGTATGGATGTCAACCCCAATACATGCTAATGTCATCATGACCAATCAACTGCATTACAGTTAAAAAACAACATTGACTACCACTGCCAATTTCTCTATGCTAGCTATGCTACCAGCTTATACGAATGGGAGTTAGCATTTAGCAGTTACGTCTTCTAAAACTCAACAGAGACTACTTCTAAATGTTAGGCAGCAGAAACAGACAAATGTATCCAGATCTGACTTTATTAAACCACATTGTGGGCCCTGTTACAACACACCAATCATTACGGATTTGACTAATATCCACTTCATTAGATCAGATTTGTTGAATGTGCGCAAATCCGGCATCCTTCTTCTTTCGCCCATTGGTCTATGTTCCACTGACCTCTTTACCGCATCTATGACTGAACATCTCTCTTATCTCTATGGGGATGGTAACCTTGTCATGATGCTTATGGCCTATACTTTACCTGAGCGCAAAACACCTGTGCTCATTGGTCAATAAAGTGTATGTTATATGTGACCTGGTGTCCATTGTCCCAGGCGTACAGGACCTTCTCCTTGGGATTGTAATCGATCTGGGTGGTGTAGGCGTATTCGTTGGTAAAGGGCAGACGAGGGATAGCCTCTGAGTTGGTGTGGGTGTCGTAGGCATAGTTCACCTCCCCTTCCTTCTGGTTATAGACGTCCACAGCGTACAGCACCCCACAAATGATGAAGCAGTTCCCGTAAGAGTTCCTCTTCAGGCCCGTCCTCCAGGTGGTCTCCTTCTTCATGGACAGATCCCCAGGGTCCAGCTTACTGATGACAATCACCTCCTGCTGGGAGTAGTCATAGTCGGTGGCAGGGTAGATAACCCACAGCCCACTCTCGTCCACGGCAAAGTCAATGTCCGAGTGGCCTCTCCACTTCCAGGGGGTGGTGTCCTCGTAAACCACGTCATGCAGGAGGGTCCAGGCGGCCACGTAGCGCATCCTCAGGTCGTACTTGATGATGTTCTTGGTGAAAGCTCTGTTGTAGTAGAAGGCTCCGTTGTACACCACATGACCTGTGCCTATCCAATTGTAAGGCAGTTTGAAGAGGTTGCTCCAACGACCTAACAGGACCAAATATAGAAGTGTTTAGTGAGCGCTAACTGCATGCCATGTTGCCCCCCAGACATTATGCTAACATCGTATAAAATGAAGTGTAAATCAAGTAATTCTGGGTTTCACAGGTGTTACACACGCAAACGTTTTAATAGTTCCATAAAAGTTTATACATGAGAGACTGTTTAGTTTCTGTTTTACTGTCCCACTCCCTGCTGTCCAAACAGATGTCCTGTTATTAGGGTTACACTCATATCTGGTCACATCTGCTCTCTTACATTTCCACCTCAGGAAGTGTGATTTAGATAATGAATGAAGCTGCAGCGAAGGACAAAAACAACCCCGTAGCAACAGCACTTTTCCCCCCCGAGGCTAACCCATACCGCTAATCCCTCTCAGCTATGGCCAGTTCAAAGGAGAGGCCAGAGCACATGTCAGCCTAGACAGGGATCATAGCCGCTCACAGAGATACCTAGTCATCCGCACACTGCTGTGAACTCACCACCTTACTGGATATTAGAGAGGAATCTCTGTACGCTTTGCTAGACGTCAGTGAGTTTAAAAAAACATTGTCCAAACACTTCTAAACCAGGTCCTCACTAGTCCTGTGAGGAAGATACTTTTACCTAGTCAGTTAAGAGGAGTATTCCCATCTCTCTCTCCAAGTACTAGTGCAAGAAGGGGTGGATTTCTCCCACCCAGCTGTTTTAGGAACTTAGTATGACAACTAAAACCTGTCTGTTTGAGTCTCAAGCTACTATAGTGTATTTACTTACTACAGTCGTGTACTTACTACAGTCGTGTACTTACTACAGTCGTGGCCAAAAGTTTTGAGAATGACACAAGTATTGGTCTCCACAAAGTTTCTGCTTCAGTGTTCTTAGATCTTTATGTCAGTAGTTACTATGGTAACACTGAAGTATAATTACAAGTATTCCATAAGTGTCAAAGGCTTTCATTGACAATGACAGTCAGTTTATGCAAAGAGTCAATATTTGCAGTGTTGACCCTCTGCAATCCGCCCTGGCATGCTGTCAATTACCTTCTGGGCCACATCCTGACTGATGGCAGGCCATTCTTGCATAATCAATGCTTGGAGTTTGTGGGTTTTTGTTTGTCCACCCGCCTCTTGAGGATCGACCACAAGTTCTCAATGGGATTAAGGTCTGGGGAGTTTCCTGGCCATGGACCCAAAATGTTGATGTTTTGTTCCCCGAGCCACTTAGTTATCACTTTTGCCTTATGGCAAGGTGCTCCATCATGCTGGAAAAGGCATTGGTCGTCACCAAACTGTTCTTGGATGGTTGGGAGAAGTTGCTCTCGGAGGATGTGTTGGTACCATTCTTTATTCATGGCTGTGTTCTTAGGCAAAATTGTGAGTGAGCCCACTCCCTTGGCTGAGAAGCAACCCCACACATGAATGGTCTGAGGATGCTTTACTGTTGGCATGACACAGGACTGATGGTAGTGCTCACCTTGTCTTCTCCGGACAAGGTGTTTTCCGGATGGCCCAAACAATCGGAAAGGGGATTCATCAGAGAAAATGACTCTACCCCAGTCCTCAGCAGTCCAATCCCTGTACCTTTTGCAGAAGATCAGTCTGTCTCTGATGTTTTTCCTGGAGAGAAGTGGCTTCTTTGCTGCCCTTCTTGACACCAGGCCATCCTCCAAAAATCTTCGCCTTACTGTGCGTGCAGATGCACTCACACCTGCCTACTGCCATTCCTGAGCAAGCTCTGCACTGGTGGTGCCCCGATCCCGCAGCTGAATCAACTTTAGGACACGGTCCTGGCGCTTGCTGGACTTTCTTGGGCGCCCTGACACCTTCTTCACAACAATTGAACCTCTCTCCTTGAAGTTCTTGATGATCCGATAAATGGTTGATTTAGGTGCAATCTTACCAGCAGCAATATCCTTGCCTGTGAAGCCCTTTTTGTGCAAAGCAATGATGACGGCACGTGTTTCCTTGCAGGTAACCATGGTTGACAGAGGAAGAACAATGATTTCAAACACCACCCTCCTTTTAAATCTTCCAGTCTGTTATTCTGACTCAATCAGCATGGCAGAGTGATCTCCAGCCTTGTCCTCGTCAACACTCTCACCTGTGTTAACGAGACAATCACTGACATCATGGCAGCTGGTCCTTTTGTGGCAGGGCTGAAATGCAGTGGAAATGTTTTTTGGGGACTAAGTTCATTTTCATGGCGAAGAGGGACTTTGCAATTAATTGCAATTCATCTGATCACTCTTCATGACATTCTGGAGTATATGCAAATTGCCATCATCAACACTGAGGCAGCAAACTCTGTGGAGACCAATACTTGTGTCATTCTCAAAACTTTTGGCCACGACTGTACATTTCATGGGTCACTATAGATCAGTGATCACTTTCTTAGTCAAAATGTAAGCCGAGATCTACCGCTCAGATAAAAAAAAAGCCTACAACATGAACCAATTAAAAACAGTTCTGTAGTAATGAGGTTTATCCAGCAGGCTATAGGCCCAATACATTATCACTGCATGATGGTTACGCTTGAATTAACCAGCCAATCTTTTTCTTAGACCATTTTGAAATTCTAGGTATATGATCACACTGGTAATAGGCAGCAGGTAGCCTAGTGGTTAGAGTGTTGGGCCCGTAACTGAAAGGTTGCTGGATTGAATCCCTGAGCTGACAAGGCAAAAATATGTTGTTCTGCCTCTGAACAAGGCAGTTAACCCAGTGTTCCCTGGTAGGCTGTCGTTGTAAATAAGAATTTGTTCTTAACTGACTTGCCTGGTAAAATAAAGGTAAAACTGTGTTGTATTACTTGCGAGGCTCAGCTGAGTAAGCAGAATCATTTGCTTATTGTTTTACTGGACTGATGGCCTGCATCTGATGGTCAGTCTGAGGGGAGGGCCTCTCACCTGACTCACCCTCCCTCCTCTCTCCCTCCCTCTACGAAGAAAAGGGGACACAGTCTTCCAGCTATACCAGGGATCATCAAATAGATTCAGCCGCGGGCCGTTTTCTTCTTGAGCGGATGGCAAGGGGGCCGAGACATAATTACAAATAATTTGTAGACTGCAAATTGACTGCGAGAAGACCAAAAATATATAATATTTGACAAAAACATAATCATTTTAAACCTTGCTTACATTGTATACCATCACATACTGTATGTCTCTCTATTATGCATGGGAACACTTTGGAACAGATTTCCAAAATTAAAATCACTTGGAGTGATTTGCTGGTGTTTTTACAGTCTTATGTCCAACAATTCAAATAAATACGCAGGCCGCCAGTTGGGAAACCCTGGTCTATAATATATGTATCTCTCTATGCCATGCCCACCTTGCTTGAAGCTGTCCATGTTTCGGAACTCCACCAGGTTGTTGCCATAGTAATAGTTAGTGACGTAGATCTTCGAGTCCTTTGCCAGAGGATCCTTCATCCAGGCTCCCTCATTCCGCCCGTAGCTGTGCTGCTTCTCTGGGAGCTCGATAGAGGCCAAGGTCCCGTCACAGTCCAGGATCTTCCCTGCCAAGTACAGCAGAAAACAGTCAACACAAAAACTACCAGAAAAACTGGATAAAGAATGGCCTGCATGAGTTTCCAATCATCCAATTTCACAGTCACACATTGAGGCATTTCTGGCAGCTAAACGTTACATGCTTATCCGTTACTGAATTGGACAGAGTCATAGCACTGACTGTCAGTATTGCTGTAAATGAGCAAATTCAGTTGAAATAGGGTGTAGTGTACAGAAGGCTATTGTGTAGGTCAGGCTACCTGCTCTGTGTAGGATTGGCCGGCTGTTGTTGTCTGAGTTGTCCAGGAAGAGCATGATGGTGGGAGCTGGTCTGTCTCGCATATCTACTCTTGCTGCACTGGTGGTGGTAGATGGCATTGTGGTACTGGCTGTTGTTGTTGTTGCTGCCGTTGTTGTCGTGGTAGTGACAGCGGTTTCTATGGTAGTTGTCAACTCAGCTGTGGTTCCCTCTATGGTTTCCAGGACGATTTCAGTTCCTCCGTCCTCCGAGTGTGTCTCTTTGACATGCTGGACGGAGTGAGTCTTGGCAGCGTTGTCTGAGGATAAACGGATGAAGTGTTGGAAAGCAGGTCACGGAATTGATTTACTCAAACTCAAACTCTGGAGGGGCCTTGTCGTCACTAGTTTTCATTAGAATTAGCTGGCTAAATTAGTCAAATAGAGCCTCGGAGCCACAGGCCCTGTATGAGCTGCTTTTGAGACCTCTGTTAGAGAGACAGACCCTGTACAGTACCACAGACTTCCCGGGGCCACATCAAAGGGGAATGCATTAGATATGCAGAACACAGAGCATGCCAGTTTCCTCACACTTTCTCTGTCCCCTCCTCTGTAACCAAGTCTGTCCCCTCCTCTGTAACCAAGTCTGTCCCCTCCTCTGTTACCAAGTCTGTCCCCTCCTCTGTAACCAAGTCTGTCCCCTCCTCTGTTACCAAGTCTGTCCCCTCCTCTGTAACCAAGTCTGTCCCCTCCTCTGTTACCAAGTCTGTCCCCTCCTCTGTTACCAAGTCTGTCCCCTCCTCTGTTACCAAGTCTGTCCCCTCCTCTGTAACCAAGTCTGTCCCCTCCTCTGTTACCAAGTCTGTCCCCTCCTCTGTAACCAAGTCTGTTCCCTCCTCTGTTACCAAGTCTGTC
The DNA here is from genome assembly GCA_023634145.1 of Thymallus thymallus. Classification (NCBI taxonomy): domain Eukaryota; kingdom Metazoa; phylum Chordata; class Actinopteri; order Salmoniformes; family Salmonidae; genus Thymallus; species Thymallus thymallus. The sequence goes on along the minus strand of CM042402.1, from coordinate 35,778,946 downwards.
CCCTCCTCTGTAACCAAGTCTGTCCCCTCCTCTGTAACCAAGTCTGTCCCCTCCTCTGTAACCAAGTCTGTCCCCTCCTCTGTTACCAAGTCTGTCCCCTCCTCTGTAACCAAGTCTGTCCCGCTGTCTCTGCCTGGATTTGGATTCAGAATTCCACAGCCCTCACATGACATTTTCTCATCCCTGGCCATGGAGAGAGAATAGCAGAACAGAGGACAGTGCCAGGAGGAGTGGGCCAGGCTGTGGCTGCTCCCCTCTGTTACTCATATTACTGGTCATTTATCAGTCCAACTGAAATCCTAAATTGCCCACTCAATACAAACTGCCATGAAGGCTTGAAAAAGAAAAGGGACAGCCAAACTAGGAGCTCAGATGCAATAATTGAATAACCTAATAACCAACGTTTCCACAGACAAGCTGTCTTCATCAGGGTATAACACTATTTTTGAAGAGACTGTTTATCAGAATTTTTTTTCTGATCCCTCCCATGTACTCTGAATATCCGCTTCTCCCCTCAGGCAGATGCTATAGGGTCCTCATGTATAAGCTGAACAGGTATAAGCACTCCTTCATTCCCATGTCCATCAAATACCTAAACAGTAATAAGTAAAGCTGAGCTGTGTTAGTATGCCACTGACAGAATAAGGGAATATGCAAAGTATTATGTATTTGGCTATATGAGAAGTGTATGCTGATAAGGGTAACATGCAATGTGTGTTGAGTGTGGAATGTGCAGTGTCTATTTTGTATACAGCAGTACTGTGTGTCTAAGACAATTTTCCGCTTGTGACATTAAAGTTAATCCTATCCTAGCCTAGCCTACTTCCACTTCCTGTGCTGCTGGACACGTGTGAGGTAAAACGTCTCTCCCTGCTACATAAGCAGAGCATCTGCACAACACTCGCACTCTGAACCTCGGGGGTGTCAGCCATGCGCACTACCTGACCCCATTTATCTGTTAAAGGCTTAACAACCAGATAGGGAGCCAGGGAAAGCCTTACGTGTCAGGAGGCAGACAGGAGAATGTGCTGTGGGTCTCTGGAGTCAAAAATCACAAGTACTGCAAGTTGTGAAAGAAAAGCAGTGTTGCTTGATACTTCAAAAGCCACATTGTCCTTTATCTTAGAGATGCAATGCACCTTTGAAAAAAATGCCAAGTGCGGCTGTACTCACCAAAGTATGGCTAAATGGCAGAACACGTGATCTAACAGCATATGTGCATCTGAGCCCTGAGAAAACCTAGCATGCCTATCAATTCAACTAGAGTTACCCAGCAAACCATAAGTGGTTCTGTGAAAGTTCCCAAAACATTTGTTAGGTCGCAGCAAATGTTCTCATAACACAAAAACTGTTTTGGCCCGCCATCGTGCTGATGATTACAGAATGTTTGTATAAAACATTCGCCTGATATTACTATTACTTTGTGCAGGCTGCACAAAACAATCCTTTGATGCTGCAACAAAGCAGCCTTTCTGAGTTCTTTATAGTTTCCCAGAACATTTAATTAGGTTGTGGGAATAGTGTGGGTACAAAAACACAAAATTGTAATGACATTCATATAATGTTTACGTTAAGTTGCACAAGACATCCCTATAATGTTGTTAGAATGATGACAGAATTTTATGCAAATGTAAAACTGAAATAGTATTCAGACCCTTTACTGAGTACTTTGTTGAAGCATCTTTGGCAGCGATTACAGCCTTGAGTCTTCTTGGGTTTGACACTACAAGCTTGGCACACCTGTATTCAGGGAGTTTCTCCCATTCTTCTCTGCAGATCCTCTCAAGCTCTGTCAGGTTGGATAGGGAACGTTGCTACACAGCTATTTTCAGGTCTTTCCAGAGATGTCCAAGGCTGCGTTGTCTTGGCTTTGTGCTTAGGGTCGTTGTCCTGTTGGAAGGTGACCCTTCGCCCCAGTCTGAGGTCCTGAGCGCTCTGGAGCATATCATCTTGTTTCACATGGTACTGAGAGTCCCTTAGGTGACTTTTGGCAAACTCCAAGCTGGCTGTCATTTTACTGAGGAGTGGCTTCCGCCTGGCCACTCTATCCTAAAGGCCTGATTGGTGGAGTGCTGCAGAGATGGTTGTCCTTCTGGAAGGTTCTCCCATCTCCACAGAGGAACTCTGGAGCTCTGTCAGAGTGACCATCGGGTTCTTGGTCACCTCCCTGACCAAGGCCCTTCTCCCCTGATTGCTCGGGCGGCCAGCTCTAGGAAGAGTCTTGGTGGTTCTTAACTTCTTCCATAGGATGGAGGCCACTGTGTTCTTACTGCAGAAATGTTTTGGTACCCTTCCCTAGATCTGTGCCTCGACACAATCCTGTCTCGGAGCTCTACGGACAATTCCTTCGACCTCATGGCTTGGTTTTTGCTTTGACATGCACTGTCAACTGTGGGACCTTATATAGACAGGTGTGTGCCTTTCTAAATCATGTCCAATCAATGTAATTTACCACAGGTGGACTCCAATCAAGATATAGAAACATCTCAAGGTGGATCAATGGAAACAGGAAGCATCTGAGATCAATTTCAAGTCTCATAGCAAAGAGAATATTTATGTAAATAAGGTATTTCCGTTTTTTATTTTTTTAACCTGTTTTCACTTTTCATTATGGGGTATTGTGTGTAGACTGATGAGGGCAAAAAAATATTTAATACATTTTAGAATAAGGCTGTAACATAACAAAATGTATTTAATACATTTTAGAATAAGGCTGTAACATAACAAAATGTGGAAAAAGTGAAGGGGTCTGAATATTTTTTTTATTTTTTTACAGTTAGTCTAAATTCTGCATTTCTGACTAGATTTAAAAATCTGGACGAAATGAGCCTCAATTTCACAGTTTTCTTCAAAAGAATGATGAATAAAGAATATGTGGGATTGAACCTGCAATCCTCAAATTAGCATCCAGATCATTAACCCTCTGTGCCACCAGGGAATAGCTGTGGCCTTGCAGGGGTTTTTCAGTCTAATATGGCCAATCGTAAACATTGTATGAATATCATCAAAATAATTTTTGGTGTTTTGGCAACCTATCTCTTGTAATGTATCCACACTGTTTCCACAACCCATCTCTTTTAATGTATCCACACTGTTTCCACAACCTAATTAAATGTTATGGGATAATATATTATTTTAATAATATATTATTAGTAGTTCCAGTCTTGTCCCATCACTGCAACTCCCGTTCCTTTCTTTTTGTAAACTAAGAGGATTGGAAGGAGTCAGGAAATGTTTTGTCAGCTTTCATCTGCACAGTGATGAGGTTCCCCCACACATAGTGTGCGAGGCGTGAAGCTGAGGCATGTCATGGATGTGGCAATGTTATTGAAACAGCATTCCATCTATGTATTATGTCAATAAAAAACATTTGATTTCCTGCTCGCTGAATGCACAAAAGCAATTTGATCATCTGATCGCCCAAGCCCTGCTTTGTTGAAAACAAAAGCAGGATAAGTCTTGTACTGAGGATCTGGTGATCTACAAGGTGAAGGATTCACTGTTTCATTTCCAGCTGACAAAAGCATAGCAGGAAAATGTACACTCTTGAATCTTTCATTGAAATCTAAATGGCTTGCTCTATACAGAAAAATAATATACTATAGAGATGTACAGTATTTGTCTCTGTTGGCAATCTGAAATAACAGTCTGGTGCAGATCCTGCATTATGTAATGAAGATCAAATCCAAGAGTATAACTTACATTAGAAATGGTTTAGTTTATAACAATCACAATAGGTTCTCATGCAGGCTAGCTGAGTGCTGCTAACTCAGCTGAAGTTACCTTCCAATGTTGTCTTTAGGGGTGAGAGGGCTCCATACACTTGCACACACTGGGCTGGGAGAGAGAGTGGTCAAACTCTCCCCCCTGTATCGGCCCCTTTTCTCTCACCTTTACCGCCTGTGCCATGCTCGCCCCCATCCGCCTGGGCTGCTTTGTAGTAGGTGATGCCTCTTACTACCCCCGGCTGGTGCCCTGCCACCTTGGCCTTGGCTGTGGGGTCAGGCTTGATGGGCTTCCCAGGTTTGGTGCTCTCTTTCTTGGGTTTTACAACCTTTTCCTTGAGCGGCTTGGGAGGGGGCTTGGATGCAGGCAGCTTTTTGTTAGGTTTTTTTACGGTCTCCTTGGTTTTCTCTTCATTGGTGTCCTGTAAACATTGACATTCAAGCCTGTGATTTACGGTGCGTCTGTGGGCATGTGAACGTTGATATGTGTGTGTGTGTGTTTGATGTGTAATTTGTGAGCAAGCTTTTGTGTAAGCCTATGCGTGTGTATGCAAGCACATACGTAGGTATGTGTGTGTGTGATTGAGAGACACACTTACCTGAGATTTGGTCTCTGTTTGGTCTTTCTGCAGCGGCTGCAGACTCAGGCTGGAGATCTCCTTCTTGATGCTCATCATGATGTTGGAGAAGTTCTCATACCTCTTAAACTGGTTTGTCAGAGTGATCATGCTGTCCATTACAAACTTATTGTCCCGAGTCAGGTTGGTCTTGATTGTCTGGAGAAACAGATGTGTTCTAAGAATCAGACCAGTTCATCGTACGACCCATTTGCAAATAACTCTAACCAAAAAGGAACCCTTTCGTAAATAGATTATAAAAACATTACTTTGTGTGACTGGTACTCTGGCGTAACCAGTCACACAAATCTCTCTCCCCATTCTAGTACATATTTTCCTGTCAGAGAAGTGAATAACTGTGGGGTTAAAGAAAACTCTGTGGATACTGTAACCATGCAGTTTAGGGGGGAATTACTAGTATCCAATCACAAACCATTTAATCAGCTCGCTGTCTCCATAAAGGACCATAGACAGCTTTAACAGCTTAGAACCCCTGGAAAGTTCCCAAATACACTCAAATACAGTATATGCAAACCTAGTGTTCCCTGGTTTTTGTTTTATGTCCTTGTTATTGTGGCACTTGTTCCACTATACTAGGGCGTTGTTTTTTTGTGCTTACCTCCTCTAGTGTGTTCATCTGGGAGACCACCTTATTGATATAGGAGTGGACCTTCATGAGGTCCAGACTGTACAGCGTCCCCTCCAGTAGGTCCACCATGGAATGGAGCTGTACACCCACACACAGAGCACAGAGGAGAGAATGAACACAAAACAACAACCAGGCTTAATTTATGGCTATGTCTAAATCCACTGAAGATGGCCTGAGTCTAAATTCACTGAAGATGGCCTGAGTCTAAATTCACTGAAGATGACCTGAGTCTAAATTCACTGAAGATGACCTGAGTCTAAATCCACTGAAGATGACCTGAGTCTAAATCCACTGAAGATGGCCTGAGTCTAAATCCACTGAAGATGACCTGAGTCTAAATCCACTGAAGATGACCTGAGTCTAAATCCACTGAAGATGGCCTGAGTCTAAATCCACTGAAGATGACCTGAGTCTAAATCCACTGAAGATGGCCTGAGTCTAAATCCACTGAAGATGGCCTGAGTCTAAATCCACTGAAGATGACCTGAGTCTAAATCCACTGAAGATGACCTGAGTCTAAATCCACTGAAGATGGCCTGAGGCCGAAACGTTTGTGTTTTGTTTCCTGTATGCACTTTTTTGGGACACCATAATGTTCTTATAAACACCTTTATTTTTCAAGCCTCAGTTTTGGATTTATAGATTTTTTTGGACATTGTGCACGTCTCCATCTGTTCCAGTATTCTTATTTTGACTCCTATGCACCTGGAACAGACACTATTCAGTAGTAAGGACCTTAAAAGAGTGCAGACGGCCTCTTATAATGGAAGGCTAAACACAGTCAGATCACACATCTGGTTCTGGTTGTTCTGTTCATATGGTGCATAGCGTGACTCCTCTCCTCTCACTGCCAGTGAAAAATGAATGTGTGCTTCAGATATGTACATCCTCAGAGGTGCTGAGATGTTATTAACAGATGGATATCAGATAGACAATCTAGTGAGGTCATAACTGTTCTGTGTAACAACCTGGGATACTTTGAATCTTTCATTTGAACAATTATAGGCATATCCTGTTTCTGCTTCTCTCATGGTTACGTAGACTGTAACTTCAGGACCAAACCACACACGTCACTGTCTTTACACAGTCAATTACCTGATCTTACTACCAACATTTACAGTTCTAAGGTTATTTTGCCACCAAGTTACAGTTAGTGTCTGTTACTCCCTTCACCTTGAGTAGCTCTGGGGCCTGTTTCTTCAGCTTCTCCATCTTCCACTCGTTCTCGCAGGGGTTGAGGGAGGAGGGAGGGGCCGTGCAGGAACACTTGCAGTCTGATCCAGAGCTGACGGTCTCCACCGCGTAGAAGTCCTCCATGCGTGCGCTGCCGCTCCTCAGATGCTGGCACGCATCCTTGCTCAGCGGCCTCATGATGCACTTACATCGACAGTCTGAGCCCTCCGACGTCATCCGCACCGGCTCCGTCTCCCCAAAGATCTGACAAGAGAGACAGAGTTGAAGAGAAGGGGTGAAATGGACCGATTACACTGGTTTTAAATGGAGTGGTTGACTAAAAGATTCCTGACATGCATGAACTGGACATGGTTCCTGTCCCTCCGCTACAGGAGGCAGTCACAGCCTGGAATGATGTCACAACGTGAGATTGAATGTGAGAGGGCCAGTCGGGAGGCTGAGCAGCTTTCACATTCAAACAGAGATATTCTGAGAAAGCAACTCTATCTGATCTATAGTGATTAATGGTCAGGATTTAACTTTATATTAATGATCATTATGATTCATAAATATATATATGCTGAGCTTGGGTTTTTCTTCTCACAGCAGTCTATGGAGAGTTGTTCCAATGTTCTGAATGACTCCCTCCCTGGTGGACATACAATGAATAATAAATCCATTTTCTTAGGAGAAACAAAATCAGGGAAATTAAAGTGATCCTGGGACATTTCTGCATGCGTCCATTCTTTTGAAGCACACGAAAGCAATTGAGACCAATGCAATGCAATTAATATCAACTCTTATCACCAGCTGTGCGTTGGACGCTAGCAGTACTCACACACTGACATTATTCTCATGATCATTCCAGATACATAACAAATGCCAAACATTGAACAAACAATTAATTGTTTATAATAGATCATCATTGAAGTAATGTGTTTATATGTTTCATGCTAGGCTCAGTCAGAGATTCAATATACCATAGATTTATTGCATATCTTATTTATCATTCCGTTGTTGTTGTTAAGAGGTCAATGAGTGCCAAACCTTCGTTCCACAGAGAGTTTAAGGTGTCACAGTAGTTCTCAAGTGCCTGTCTCTCTATCTCTCTGCCTGTTGTCTGTGATGGGCACTGCTCTGGTCATCTCCCCATGTCTGGTCATTTCCCCCAGTGCCTCATGCGTATGTATTTCTTTGCGATGATTGTACATAATGTTTCTGCCATCGTTTCCTATGGTCGAAAAGAGCTTCTGGACATCAGAACAGCTATCACTAACTTCGATTTGGACGAGGCAAAAGACATATTGATAATTCTGGACTAGGCCCAAATCCCTGACCCTCGAACAAGGAGGAGACAGCGCTATATAGGCCGGCTGTGGGACACCTGATGAGACGACGTCAGCGAGAGGATAAACAACCTCTACCCTCCATTATATTAGCGAAGTGCAATCACTGTGGAATACATTGTATAAGCTCCGTTTGAGACTATCCTATCAACGTGATCTGAAGAACTAGAATATCCTATGTTTCTCTGAGTCGTAGCTGAACAAGGACATGGTCAGTATAAATCTAGCTGGTTTTTCTCTACATCAGCAGGACAGAATGGTGGTGTCAGGGAAGCTCAGAGGAGGGGCGTGTCTCTTTGTTAACAACAGCTGGTGTGCAATCTCTAATATTGAGGAAGTCTGGAGGTTCTGCTAGCCTGAGTTAGAATACCTCATGATAAGATGTAGACCACACTATTTACCATATTATTTGTAGCTGTCTACTTTCAACCATAAACCAATGCTGGCACTAAGACAACACTCAGCGAGCTGTATAAAGCCATAACTAAACAAGACAATGCTCACCAAGAGACGCCTCTTGGCTGGTGACTTTATTTTATTTATTTATTTCCCCTTTTTCTCCCCAATTTCGTGATTTCCAATTAGTAGTTCCAGTCTTGTATCATCGCTGGAACTCCCGTATGGACTCGGGAGAGGCGAAGGTCGACGGCCATGTGTCCTCCAAAACACGACCCTGCCAAGCCGCATTGCTTCTTGACACACTGCTTGCTTAACCCGGAAGCCAGCTGCACCAATGTGTAGGAGGAAACACCGTACAACTGATGACCGAAGTCAGCGTGCATGCGCCCGGCCTGCCACAAGGAGGCACTAGAGCGCGATGGGACAAGGACATCCCGACCGGCCAAACCCTCCCCAAACCCGGACTACACTGGAACAATTGTGCGCCGACTAATGGGTCTCCCAGTCGCGGTGGCCGGCGACTTTAATGCAGGAAAATGGAAATCCATTTTACCTCATTTCTACCAGCATGTCACCTGTGCAACTAGAGGCAAAAAAAACTCTAAGATCACCTTTACTTCACACACATAGACGCATACAAAGCTTTCCCTCAACCTCCATTTGGCAAATCTGAGCATAACTGTATCCTCCTGATTCCTGCTTACAAGCAAAAACTTAAACAGGAAGTACCAGTGACGTGCTCAATACGGAAGTGGTCAGATGAAGCAGATGCTAACCTACAGGACTGTTTCACTAGCACAGACTAGAATATGTTCCGGGATTCATCTGATGGCATTGACGAGTTTACCACATCAGTCACCATCTTTATTAATAAGTGAATCGATAACGTCGTCCCCACATTGACCGTACGTACATACCCCAGCCAGAAGACATGGATTACAGACAACATCCGCACTGAGCTAAAGGCTAGAGCTGCCAACTTTCAAGCAGCGGGACACAAATCTGGACGCTTATAAGAAATCCCACTACGCCCTCCAAAGAAACCTTCAAACAAGCAAAGCGTCAATACAGGACCAAGATCGAATCCTACTACACCGGCTCTGACGCTTGTCAGATGTGGCAGGGCTTGCAAACTATTACGGATTACAAAGGGAAACCCAGCCGCGAGCTGCCCAGTGACGCAAGCCTACCAGACAAGCTAAATACCTTCTATGCTCACCTCGAGGCTAGAAACACTGAATCATGCATGAGAGAACAAGCTGTTCACGATCTCCGTAGCCGATGTGAGTAAAATCTTAAACAGGTTAACATTCAGATGGATTACCAGGAGGCGTACTCAGAGCATGCGCTGACCAGCTGGCAAGTGTCTTCACTGACATTTTCAACCTCTACCTGACCCAGTCTACAATACATACATGTTTCAAGCAGGCCACCATAGTCGCTGTACCCAAGATAACCTGATTAAATGACTATCGTCCCATAACACTCACATCTGTAGCCATGAAGTGCTTTGAAAGGCTGTTCATGGCTCACATCAACACCATCATCCCAGAAACCCTAGACCCACTCCAATTTGCATACCGCTCCAACAGATCCACAGATGATGCAATCTCTATTGCACTCCACACTGCACTTTCCCACCTGGACAAAATGAACATCTATGTGAGAATGCTGTCATTGACTACAGCTCAGCGTTCAACACCATAGTGCCCTCCATGCTCATTACTAAGCTAAGGATCCTGGGACTGAACACCTCCCTCTGCACCTGGATCCTGGACTTCCTGATGGGAAGCCCCCAGGTGGTAAGGGTAGGTAACAACAGATCTGCCACGCTGATCCTCAACAAGGGGGGCCCTCAGGGGTGCTCAGTCCTCTCCTGTACTCCCTGTTCACCCAAGACTGCATGGCCAAACACAACTCCAACACCATCATTAAGTTTGCAGGCGACACAACAGTGGTAGGCCTGATCACCGACGACGATGAAACAGCCTATAGGGAGGAGGTCAGAGACCTGGCAGTGTGTTGCCAGGACAACAACCTCTCCCTCAACGTCAGCAAGACAAAGGAGATGATTGTGGACTACAGGAAATAGAAGGCCGAGCACGTCCCCATCCACATAAACAGGGCTGTAGTGGAACAGATAGAGAGCTTCAAGTTCCTCGTTGTCCACATCACTATGGAATGATCATGGTCCACACACACCAACACAGTCGTGTTTGCCGTCAACACAGCCTCAATTAGACGTGGCACAGACTCTACAATGTGTCAAAAGTGTTCCACAGGGATGCTGGCCCATGTTGACTCCAATGCTTCCCATAGTTGTGTCATGTTGGCTGGATGTCTTTGGGTGGTGGATCATTCTTGACACACACGGGAAACTGTTGAGTGTGAAAAACCCAGCAGCGTTGCAGTTCTTGACACACCAAAACCGGTGCGCCTGGCACCTACTACCATATCCTGTTCAAAGACACTTAAAACTTTTGTCTTGCCCATTCACCCTCTGAATGGCACACATACACAAGCCATGTCTCAGCGGTCTCAAGGCTTAAAAATAATTATTTAACCTGTCTCCTCCCCTTCATCTACACTGATTACAGTGGACTTAACATGTGACATTGATAAGGGGTCATTACTTTCACCTGGATTCACCTGGTCAGTCTATGTCATGGAAAGAGCAGGGGTTTTGTCCACTCTGTGTATATAGCCAAGTTATTGTTACTCATCGTCTTATTTGTTGTCTATAATTTCTTTTTCATCTCTCTGCATTGTAGGGAAAGGCCAGTAAGCATTTCACTTTTAGTCTACACCTGTTGTTTACGAAGCATGTGACAAATAAACTTTGATTTGATTTGATGTAGAGGCCAGGGAGTCGCTAAACTCTACTGATGCTAAGCTTGTCTTCCAGGACCTTCTGGGGCCCAGCTCTCTCTCAGATCCTCTGTCCAGTGTTAACCTGTCATCTCCCTCCAATGAGATTTAGGGATCTCTATAAACCCTGAGGCAGGCCCACATGTGGTACCACTTAGGGGAGAGTGGGGTAAGATGAGAGTTTTACATTCAGCATCACTCTGTCAAGGGAAATATTGCATTCTTTCTGACAAAGATACAGTGCCGTGAAAAAGCATTTGCCCCCTTTCTGATTTTCTCTATTTTTGCATATTTTTGATAATTAATGTTATCAGATCTTCAACCAAAACCTAATATTAGATAAAGGGAACCTGAGTTTACAAATAACAAAACACTTTATACTTATTTTATTTAATTAACAAAGTTATCCAACACCCAATATCCTTGTGTGAAAAAGTAATTGCCACCTTACACTCAATAACTGGTTGTGCCACCTTTAGCTGCAATGACTGCAACCAAACACTTCCTGTAGTTGTTAATCTCTTGCATGCAGAACTGCTTCAACTCAGCAGCATTTGTGGGTTTTCAAGCATGAACTGCTCATTTCAAGTCCTTCCACAACATCCTAATTGGGATTAGGTCTGGACTTCGACTAAGCCATTCCAAAACTTCAGATATATTTCAGGATGGCGTGTATACCTGAAAATAATCAAAATTCATGAAAACATTTCGGTTTTGAAAACATAGCTTGTCTAAATAAAGTGGTCTCTTGACACAACTTACCCCGGGTATGGGGTAAATTGAGCCGCTGGACAGGGTAAATAAAACCGCCTACAAATGTCTGTACTGAGTTAAATATTACCACTACCTTATTAAACCATGTCTGTCTTTATTTCTGTACTGAGTTAAATATTACCACTACCTTATTAAACCATGTCTATCTTTATTTCTGTACTGAGTTAAATATTACCACTACCTTATTAAACCATGTCTATCTTTATTTCTGTACTGAGTAAAATATTACCACTACCTTATTAAACCATGTCTATCTTTATTTCTGTACTGAGTTAAATATTACCACTACCTTATTAAACCATGTCTATCTTTATTTCTGTACTGAGTTAAATATTACCACTACCTTATTAAACCATGTATATCTTTATTTCCCAAACACAAATCAACACAAGCATAATTGCTTTTTTGTATTATTATTTTTTTTTTACAACTAAAAACACAGTCCTGTTGTTACCTCATATCCCAGTGATAATGCCTTGAATTAACTTGCCATTGGCTCAACCATTGGCTCAACTTCCCACAAGGCAAAGATTTGACTCTATTAGCCCACAAAGCTACAAGGATGCACTTTCATGCTAGGTTTAGGACCTCATATTGAAGCTTATAGAGACCCCAACTGATGTATAGAAACATCTTTAGAGTATCTACTTTGGTTAAGATACAAGCATAATGAAACATCTAACACAATACATTCATTTGACTTCTGTATTTTGGACCTAATTTGCTTAACCCTTTTTCCATGTGGTTTCTTCCTTCACAGAGTCCATAAAATTACTATCCTCTTCCTAAATATTTGGTCAAATTATTAATTGTGTGTATGGTTTCCTAGATAAAAAGGGTGACTCATCCTACCCCTTTGGCTCAACTTACCCCACTCTTCTCTACAACAACACAAGAATGCAGCATGAGATTCGTCCTTAAATAATTATCTCTGTCTCCGTCTTTGAAATGAAATGTGTATCTGTCTGTCTATCTGTCTGAGCCCTTACTCTGCCGCATTGTATCAAGACAGGATCTCAACTGTGCATTCAATCAAGGTATTTCTGGGACAATCATCAGTCCTGTCCTTCACCAAATACACACTGGGCATGTAAACTGTAGATCTGGGCAAATATATATGGAGATCAAGTCTTCTTGCCAATGTGAGTATTGATTAAACCCAAGTTTAGAGCATCCACACAAATATCCACAGAAATATCCAGTGACTGAGTGGTCTCTGGGAGTGAGGATGTTTATGGAGGCCAGACCCTGCAGGCTGGTGAGGGGAGAGAGAGACGTGGAGAGGAGGGAAGGGGTGGGCTCATTAGTGGAGGAATGCAGCCAGAGTGACAGGGGGTGGGGGGCAGTACCCTCCATTACTGTACACTTACACTTAGAGGGGTCTTTGATTATGGGGCAGGACCCCTGTGTGCAAAGTAGCCGGCCATTCCTGACCCATGTCAAGTGAAAAAGGCAGTGGATTGACAAATGCTACAACCACATGAAAACAGAATGGATTAGCAGATTAAAGTTTCCTTAGAGGGGCTGTGCCTTCAGCCCTGCTGGGTCTTATTGTTCCACCAGAGACCCAGGCGAGGCAAACCCAGCCTGCTCCTAGGCAACATCAGCTTAAGATGCTTCTAGTACCAACTAAACCTTGTGGAATTCCTGCCAGCTTGATTGGACTTGGTTGCCTCCTTGACACCTGTATTTGTGATAGTGTGCATGTGTGTATTGATCATCAGGGTGAGTTAGAACACACCATTCATTTGCAGGCTCTTCCCTATCAACCCTCTTTACTGTAAACACAGACTGGAGCAAGTTGGACGTCAGCTGTCCTAATTCTAAAGAAAGCTAAATTATATTGGCTATGAGAACCGTTATTGTCCTCGCTCTGTTCATTTGCCAAGTGAACTTCCAGTATGACAACAGACAACAGACCTCAGAGCGTTCGTAATTAAGACTGTTCAGTGCTTAACGCATGCTTTGGGTTTTGAGCCGTATGCTTTGACCGCTGAGAGAGGCCAAGTTTCAGGTCAAAAGAATAGAACCCACACACTAACTTTGGTCTGCACAATAGGCGGAAGGAACCCAACTGCACAGCTTCACATTCACACACTCCACAGACCACAGTACATAATTAGATCACTGAAGGCCAAGGCCACTCTTACAGACACAGTGAAATCCCAAATGTATCCACAATTGCTAAACACAAGATTCATCAAACACAATGGCTGGCACATTTCAGGCGCTTGTTAGGCTTAACTTTAAACACAGAAAACAATTGTTATTCTATTATGGCCTGAAGTGTTACTGTAACACTAACCTTGGTCCATATAAACAAGGATGTCTGTAAGTTTTGTATACTTGTTCAAGCCGTTACTAGGCCTCCGCCATGTGGACTTAACAATGACACTGTAGCTTTCACAAACAAGATGGTTAATATAGGATACTTTCCACAAACGTTTATTTTTAAATAGATCAAGAACAGATCCTGTTCCAGATGCTGTCCACTTCTTAGACACTAAACTTGGTAAACTGTTTCTGAGGTAAAAAACTACTTAGTGTGACTATTAGAGTGATGGGACTGAATCCTAACAGTATTCACACCTGGAAAGGGGTTTTCTGATGACTAAATCAAAGCAATGACATTATTATATATATTATATTTCAGGGTAGAAAAATGTTAACGAGAAATTCCTCTCAGAATCATCATCTAATAAATTGGAATTTGATGGGTCGAGGTTTGCACAACAGATAGTGGAATTTGATGGCCCTAATCCACCAGTCGAGGTTTACACAACAGATAGTGGAATATTGACTCAGCTTGACTTTAAGATAACTTTTGACCTATGAAGATATCTGAACTATTCATTTAAATTCCCTGACGTATCACCTTGCTCTCCAGTCTAAACATTACAGACAAATCTGGAGTCCGTATTGTTTATGATAAACAGTATTACTGCCGCTGTAAATCTGAACCTGGACTGCAGAAGGAAACTCAAGCCTTCAGCCTGGAGATGAACCATGAGATTGCAGTCCCTAACCTGAACAGAAACTGGCATTAGAACTGGGACGGTAATTAGCTGGACACTTGCTGCTTTTGGGGGTAACCATTCACATTCCATCTAGGGCTTGGTGTGTTTACACAGGCAGCCCGTTTCTGATCTTTTGCCACTAATTGGTCTTTTGACCAATCAGATCAGATCTTTTGCTAATAATTGGCTGTGTAAACGCAGCCATAATGTGTCCGACCGAGCACACTCAGAACCTTTTGGTTAACCTCAGTGACTAGTACTGATTGATCCTAATGAGAGAAGAGTGAGGTAGAGAGAAAGAGAGGTGGATAAACAAGGCGATGGAAGAGAGAGAGAATCAGCTAGTCTGTGTAACAGTACAAGATTATTTATCTGTAAACAGTTATCTCTTAATTATCAGCGCATGTCTGGAACCTCAGTCATGAATGGAATTAGCTGGTTGACACTGCTTTCCTCCCCAGATGCTGTTGTTTTGGGAGCCAGATGTTTGAAAGGGCCCACTGGGTAGATTGAATGGAACTGATAGATTGCGTTTTGGAAAAAACATAGATCAGTGTCTAATATTCAACATGATTGTACAATTGTATCAAACCTTTACTTGGATGTTTTAAACCCAGTGAAGGACCATGGATGTGATAGATGCTGCTTGTGAGAAAGTGCCAGCTGAAGGAGACCCACTGGGCACAGGCGTCAATTCAACGTCTATTCCACGTTGGTTCAACTTAATTTCCTTGAAATTACATGGAAACAACATTGATTCAACAAGTGTGTGCCCAGTGGGGATATCCTTTCCCTCCTGTGTGGAACTAACAGGAAGACCCAGCTGGCTTCTCGTTGGGCACAAACTCACATTTAGGGTGGCAGGTAGCCTAGTGGTTAGAGCGTTGGGCCAGTAACCGAAAGGTTGCAGTTTTGAATACCTGAGCCGACAAAGTGAAAAACTTTTTGGTGTCCTTGAGCAAGACACTTAACCCTAATTTGCTCCAGGGGCTGACCCTGTAGGTAGGCCGTCATTGCAATTAATAATCGTAACTGATTTGTCTAGTTAAATAAAGGTTAAAAAAAATGTTGTGCTGCCTGTGTAAACACAGCCAATGAGACATACAGTAATACAGACTAGGAAAACAAGTGGAAGGCAGGTTTTTTATTTTTTTATTTAACTAGGCAAGTCAGTTAAGAACAAATTCTTATTTACAATGACTGCCTACACCAGCCAAACTCAGATGACGCTGGGCCAATTGTGCCCCGCCCTATGGGAGACCCAATCACAGCCGGTAGTGATACAGTCTGGATTTGAACCAGGTTGTCTGTAGTGACGCCTCTGGCACTGAGATGCAGCGTCTTAGATCACTGCACCACTTGGGAGCCCCAAGGTGGTGCAGAGAATGGGTGAAACATACTTCCCAGAGAAATAGAGCTTGTAATTACAATTTCAGCTCTCTTTGTGTTAGTTTTCTCCTGCATTATATCGCCCAGAGGAAAAGTGAGATTGCTTTTTGTTTGCTGTTGTGGTCTGTGTCACTGTCTCCTTCATTTCCTGCTGTTCAGAATCAGAGCCCTCTCCCACTGCACTGAGGCCAGTGGCCACCGAGTCCCCCAGACAGGCTGACTGGCACATCGAGTCTTATTAACTCTTTATGTCCCAGTAACAAAGCCAAGTCTTGTTAGTTAATTACTCTGACAGAGGGGTGTTCTGTGGGTCTCCTCCCTACGTCTCTGTGTCCGTCTCTCTCTCCGCCCTTTCAAGGACCTTTCGGCGGTATTCCTGGGTTTGTTTACAACCAAAACAAGGGGCAGGTGCACACGCCTGTTCCAACGACACCACACCCTCTGTGTAATCCTCTGAGCTGGCTTTGTCTCACAATCATCTCAGTGCCACCAGTGGGCCATGACACTGTAGACTGGGCAGGACATGTCCAATGGGACGGGCGGGGGACAGAGAGCATCCAGGCAGCACCTAAGACAGGCACATGAGATGTCTAACAGAGAACAGAGAGAACCACAGCCATGCTAAAATCAATCACAAGTTTGTTAGTGATCTTTAACTGTGGTTTTGTATTTGTATTTATTAAGTATCCCCATTAGCGTTTTCTTCCTGGGGTCCAGCAACATTAAGGCAGTTATATACAATAAAAAATATTACATGACATTACATTTCATAACACTTTTCACAACACATTGTGTGTGCCCTCAGACCACTACTCTACTACCACATATCTACAAAACAACATCCATGCAGTTCTCATCCATTGTTTTATCATTTGACAGAAGGCCTTGGCTATTGTACAGTCCACTTGAATCCAGCGTTATAAGTTACATTTGATGATCATTGTAGTAACAAGGGCTTATCATGGTTATGAGCTGTTTTACGCTCCACGAATAACATGATGTGAACACACGACACCTGTGCTCACTGTTCCAAATGTACCACATGTCCTCTCATGCACAAAGAAGAAAATCTGCTTGACAACCTTCATGTGCTTGTGTTGTGCCCGTGTTTTTTCTACAGCCGGAGGAAGTAGTCATTCACTCAGAACCATGTGAGGAGCAGGGATTAGGAGACCCTCCTCAGGGGAATGCAGTTCTATGAGAGACGGGTTACTGAAGTCCAGCAGCTGTGCAAACAAGGCAGGACAGATATTACTGTTACCCCACTGGCTGCCATCTCTTCCCACATTCCATCTGGCATCAGGCCGTACACAGAAAGGGTGCCAGGTAGCCTAGTGGTTAGAGCAGAGGTATTCAACTCTTACACTACGAGGTCCGGAGCCTGCTGGTTTTCTGTTCTACCTGATAATTAATTGCACCCACCTGGTGTTACAGGTCTAAATTAGTCCCTGTTTAGAAGGGAACAAGCAGTGGAACTGGCTTCGAGGTCCAGAGTTGAGTTTGAGGGGGTTAGAGCATTGAGCTAGTAACCGAAAGGTTGCTAGTTTGAATCCATGAGCCGACTAGGTGAAAAATCTGTTGCTTGAGCAAGAAACTTAAACTTAATTGCTCCAGGGTTGCCTCAAAAATGTCTGTTCCCTGGGCGTTACCCCAGTCTCCGATGGTGTCTCGGAGGAGTGGGATACCTAATGGGGAAACCTAATCTAATTGTTACTTAGACTGATGTGTAATAAGGTGTTTCAAATCATATACTTATAAGCCAAGAAGGCTGACATCATGTTCAATAATGACATCTATTCATCTGTAGCAACAAATGTGTTCAAATACATTACAAGGCTAGCCTGTAGCAGGCATTCTGCCCAGTCTCCTCAAGATGGAGAGAAGAGAGAGTCACCTGGCCATTTAGGGCAACAGTTGATATTGGGAATGGGCAGTCTAATTTGGAAATGAAATGGACAATTGGAATAGCATAATGTGTATTGTTTCTTATGCAAACCCCCCCCCCCCCCCCCCCCCCACTTTCAACAACCTCGTGTCACAAGAGGAGCGTCTATCGCGCCTTCGCGCACGTGAACGAATTAACTAGGCTATTTAGCGCAAAGTGTACAATCATTTTGTTGAAATACGTTGACTTTAAAGTGGGATAACATTATTTTTTAAAGAGTGCATTAAACATTGATGTTCAGTTATTAAGTTAACAGTAATACATGTACTGTAGCAGAGCTGCAGGTCAGGGATGAAACATTCGTATTAATATTTTATCACAAGGAATCAGATCCATTACACATGGAGGAGTTCCCTACTTGTGCCATTGCAGCGTTATACAGGTGTTATTAGTCTATAACCAAGTCATACCAAAGTCATGCCCATAACCTACCTTACTCTGCGCAGTGACATCTTTACACACCACCAGTAGGCAAGCTAGTACATTCGTAAATCTCCACATTTTTCTCCCAGGTGCTTGATAACAGATGAAGAATCCCTCGGCACAACCTTTGATGTCGGAATGACAAGAAGATCGGTTACAGTACCAGCCAACCCATAAAGTAGGACATCCACACGAGGTATTAGGGCTCCATTGCCACAGACCCACGTCGTATATGTTGTTGCTGTAATATGCGCAACAATCAGTTTTCAACGCTGATAAGGCGCTGTCCGCACACTAGACCTCAACTCCGCGCATCAGCGGTAAATCAGCATCCACCAATCTTCTCTTCTCCACACATGGGAGGGGCAATTTTCACACACACTTGACATTAACTTGAACATTGTATTTATTATCGAATCTTATCTTTAGAGTCATTTCAGACGTATTTCATGATAGTTTTATAGTTTTCTAATATTCAATGCAACTTTTTACAACCTTTATTGCGACAAATCTGACAATTAGCATTTACGTATGGCGCACAGGGATATGAACTACACGTAAAAGCTTTACTTTTTCTATACCGTTTTAGCATTCATTTTCATTAATTTGTGGCAAATGTCAAATGTATGCCCAAGTTTCAGATGTGTCACACTGGTGCCCGCAAATTATAATAGCGCCATCTGGCAGCAGTAAGGCTAGCTCGCGACAAGACAGTACCAGGGGAGACCGGACACAGATGCAGTAGGATGTAAAAGAGTAGCGGCACCATCTCCTGGATATTTATAAAACCTACAGTCACTGTGTTCTTTGAGGTCTTGTTGTACCAGGGGGCTCGACTCAATAAAAACCCCATTGCGGAAAACACGCAGTAGAAGGTTAGATATTGTCTCCGTGATCAAATAAAGTCACAGCATGGTTCGGGGTAAAAAAGGTTATTCTAAAGCTACTAGTCCTACATAGACTCCCTAGCAGAGGTCTTTATGTGTCCACCCGAACCAGAATACCTGAGACCCAACATTGAGACGGGAGCGGGTCCGGGTTCAAAATTAAATCTTGTCACTTGGGTCTGGCTCGGGTTCTATTTGAATGTCAACGGGTCTATCTAACTACATCTGTGGACCCGAATGGACCATGGCTCTGCATAGCCTAATATTCATTTTACACTAATAAATAATAATGCCTATTTGAATAAAGGTTAAATAAATGAAAAAAAAAATAAAAAAAAATAAGGTACATTTATTGACTGTCCTAGCAAACATATAACAACCTATGCGTTAAACAGAAGAGCAAATTGGCTGATAAACATAATATTTTGTCAGTCTGATCCAATCGGACCTGTTAGGTTATGGGTCGAGTCTAGGTCCAGTTGTCCTCGGGTCCATTCGGGTTCGGGTTGGGTCTAGGTCCGATTGTCCTCGATTCCATTCGGTTTCGGGTCGGATTGTTCTCAGGTCCGTTCGGGTGCAGGTCCCCATTTTAAAAAGCCACTGCTTCTCAGTGCTAGAGGCGTCACTACAGACCCGGGTTTGATCCCTGGCTGTATCACAACTGGCAATGATCGGGAGTCCCATAGTGCGGCGCACAATTGGCCCAGCGTCGTCCGGGTTAGAGGAGGGTTTGGCGGGGCGGGGGGGGGGGGGGGGGGGGGGGGTTTATTTGACTCATCATGCTCTAGCGACTCCTTGTGGCGGGCCGGGCACCTGCAGGCTGACCTCGGTTGTCAATTGAAAGGTGTTTCCTCAGACACAATGGTGCGGCTGGCTTCCAGGTTAAGAGACCACTACTCCCTAGGTAGCTTATACAGATCTACAGCGCCTTCAGAAAGTATTAATCGCCCTTGACTTTTTACACATTTTGTTGTGATACAGCATGAATTTTAAATTACATTTAGATGTTGTGTCACTAATATACACACAATATCCGATAATTTTTTCAGACATTTTTACCAATTAATTAAAAATTAAAAGCTAAAAATGTGTGAGTCAATAAGTATTCAACCCCTTTGTTATGGCTGGAATACAAATTTAAACAAATCACATAATAGGTTGCATGGACTCACTCTATTTGCAATAATACACCACACATACTGTACCGTTACCTGTAAGGTCCCTCAGTCGAGTGGTGAACTTTAAGCACAAAGACCAGGGAGGTTTTCCAATGCCTTGCAAAGAAGGGCACCGATTGGTAAGTAAACATTATTAAATAGGCTTTGGATGGTGTATCAATACACCCAGTTACTGCAAAGATACAGGTGTTCTTCCTAACTCAGTTGCCAGGGAGGAATGAAACTGCTCAGGCCAATTTTAATTTTAAAACTGTTAAGAGTTTAATGGCTGTGATAGCAGACAACATAGGATGGATCAACAACATTGTAGTTACTCCACAATACTAACCTAAATGACAGAGTTAAAAGAAGAAAGCCTGTACAAGAATACAAACATGCATCCTGTTTGCAACAACACACTAAAGTAATACTGCAAAGAAATTAACTTTTCTCCTGAATACAAAGCATTATGTTTGGGGCAAATCCAACACATCACTGAGTACCACTTTTCATATTTTCAAGCATGGTGGTGGCTGCATCATGTTATGGGTATGCTTATCATCGGCAAGGACTAGGGAGTTGTTTTGTGGATTAAAAAAATAAACAGAATTGAGCTAAGCACAGGCAGAATCCTAAAGAGAACCCTGGTTCAGTCTCCTTTCCAACAGACACTGGAAGACAAATTCACCTTTCAGCAGAACAATAACCTAAAACACTATCTACACTGGAGTTGCTTATGAAGACAACATTGAATGTTCCTGAGTGGCCTAGTTACAGTTACAGTTAAATTGGCTTGAAAATCTATGGAAAGACTTGAAAATGGCTGTCTGGCAATGAACAACAACCAATTTGACAGCGGCTTGAAGAATTCTTTAAAAGAAAAACTGCCAAATATTGTACAATCCAGGTGTGCACAGCTCTTAGAGACTTATCCAAAAAGACTCACAGCTGTAATTGCTGCAAAATACTTGGGTTGAATACTTATTTAATCAAGATATGGGCCCTATTTGTGTTTTATTTTTCATAAATGTTTGAAATTTAAAAAATAAATAAATTCCATTTTGACATTACAATGTATTTTGTGTAGATCGTTGACAAACATTTATTGAATCCATTTTAACAAATACTTTGTAAACACACATTTTTTGGGGGGGTTGAATACTTTCCAAAGGAACTGACTGTATACAGTAGACCGTTTTAAGTTTCCATTAGTAAGGATTAGTTAGATGACATTACACAAACCATTAATGCTATGAAGCTTTGGTTCATTTTGGCCAATTAATCTAAATTGATATCTGAAATATAAAGGTGACAAAAAAGTGACAAAAAGATTTTGCATACTTTCCCCCCAGAATCACTGTTGGATTATTATAGCCATTGTTTTTCACAACCCTCGAAAACCACTATAGATTATCCAAGTCAACTTTGTATTTTTTTTGACCAGGTAAGTAAGTTAAGAACAAATTCTTATTTACAGTGACGGCCTACCTACAGGGTCAGCCCCTGGAGCAAATTAGGGTGAAGTGCCTTGCTCAAGGACACATCGACAGGTTTTTTCACCTTGTCGGCTCGGGTATTTGGTTACTGGTCCAACGCTCTAACCGCTAGGCTACCTGTCGCCCCAAGGTATAACACTTAATAACAATACTTTACAGTTCTAAACTGTTGCAGAAATCTGATGGCCAACTAATTGCCAACTCAGCGGAATGACGCAACTATGTGGGTAGCTGCACCACCCCCAACTACAAACACTGTGGTCAAACCCTACATAACCCAGAATTCCTGCTGCAGCGCGTGCGTCAATGCGTAATGTTCAGGGTGCATGTTCGTGTAGGCATGGGGGTGTGGAAGAACTGTTATTCTTACTGACACTAGAAACCATGGAGCTACGGTCCGTCCAGTGAAGACAGGAGCGCGTCAACGCAACGAAGACAGCTAATTGCATTATCGAACTGAAAATAGTGGTATTAGTTGCCCTGTTGATAGAAAGGCGCGCATGCAGCTTTTATGAAGGAGGATGGAGATAGAGAAGAGGACGAATGGGTTCGATTACCCAGAGAGAAACAATGCGAAGTCCGTTAACGGTACGTTTTTCGCATCCTTGCTCCAATTACATTGGGAATGTATAGTGGATGTAAACATCAAACCGCTTGCTTTATTAGATTTGGCTACAGTATAGCCTATAGGCTACATTTTATTTTTTTAAATTCTCTCAGGTTTTGTGCATGCGAATCTATACATGTGGAAAAACATTTACAGTCATTGGGGTGAACACAAACATGCATATACATATATCAAATGTCTTACATTCATGATACATTATTATGCAGTTATTGTAACATGGTTACTCGTCCTGATTTTAGGCTTCATCATATTGTACTTATTCTAAGTGGGGTTTTATAAGGTAAAAAAATACAGTATCCTTCGCATGGGCTGTTAATTGCCTTTCATTCCTATGGGAATGATCTAACCTAGTGTGCTCCCGATATGATAGGCCTACTTTTGTTAGTCAGTCTTGATTCTTGCATATTTCACACTGTGGTTTGAGGGTCATTTGCTGAGAATAGAGGTAGGAATGTTTTTATTTGGACGAGGGCAGTCAGCGGTCTTTTGAAGATCGTAAAAGGTGAACTTTTGAACTTGGAGAACGCCCTGAAGCTATTAGGTTTAGTCACTAAACCCCGTGTTGGCTATTACCACCACAAAACATGGAAATGGCTGATGACCAAGACAAGGCAGCCAGAGGGAGAGAAAGAAAGAGAGAAAAAGCATTGCGTTTTAACAATTCAATTAATCCAATTGGAATGACAATTTGGCAAAATTGTCTTAGATCTGTTAATAAACCAATTCTCAATAGAGAGATAAACACATTTGGCATAGTTTTAAATCTAATATATCATTATATTTAGAGGCTATTAAAGAGTAGCTATAGGTCTAAATTGTTTGATAATTTTGGGTGAAAATGGCATCCATAATTGCGTTATTCATATGTTATTCCTTATAAGGCTATCCATCACACATTTGGTTATATTTCGTTTTTAAAAAGATTTCTCTCATGCACGAAGGCAGGTTGACAAATATCGACGCGTTGTTTCAGGGGAGGGACGTTAGTGTCTCATCCAGGCGCCAGAGTCTCGGGTCCAGTGTGGATGTGGAGGAGATTTATTGTCATTTCGAGGATTAAAATTCCTCACGCCTTGACAAGGAATAGTAATCGAAAATGAATGATCGAAATTAAAGTATATATCACATTTTATGTTAGTGGACCGTAAGTTAATTGATTCATGTTATTTTGTCAAGCATGAGGCCAATATGCACTAATTAATGGTTTAAAAATAGCCTAAATAATGTTAAACCGAGTAGCCCACAGTAGGCTACTTAAATGTAATGTAATCAGTGAAATGTACATAGCCTAAGATTTTGATTATTTTCATGTATGACAATATTTTTTTTCTTTGTGAAAACATGATTTCAATGAAAAATGTGAAGATTCACCAAATTAAAGTAAGTGATTAACAGCTAATTTTGGGAGGGTTCGATGGCATTGACTGATTTCGTGTACAAATGTTCCATTTTTATTTAACTACGCAAGTCAATTAAGAACAAATTCTTATTTACAACGACGGCCTACCGGGGAACAGCGGGTTAACTGCCTTGTTCGGGGGCAGAACGACAGATTATTCACCTTGTCAGCTCGGGGATTCGATCTAACATCGGTTAAAGGCCCAACACCCTAACCACTCAGCTACCTGCCGCCCCACGGTTAAGGTATTTCACTTTGTCATAGTTACATTTATAATACGTTATTAGAAATAGTGCTTATAAACTGATCATCAACGTTATTATATTGTTTGAAGTAAAATGATGTAGCTCATTTAAATTAAATTAAGAAAATACAAGTAAAGCATGTTGTTCATGTTTATTTGATTAGGCCTAAACCTCGTAATAAATACATTTGTAAACATTTGTATTTGTACAAATTATTAACAAATTATTTCCAAATCATTTGCCAATGGTTACGTTGTTCATTTAGCAAATGTCAAACATACATTTAAATAAGTATATCCTGAAAAAAGGGAAATATAAAAGACATTAGAATAATCGTTTTTTAAATGTAACCTTTATTTAACTTGGCAAGTCAATTAAGAACAAATTATTATTTACAATGACGGCCTACACCGGCCAAACCTTCCCCTAGCCCGGACGACGTTGGTCCAATTGTGCACCGCCGTATGGGACTCCCGATCACGGCCGGTTGTGATACAGCCCGGGATCGAACCAGGGTCTGTAGTGACGCCTCTAGCACTGAGATGCAGTGCCTTAGACCACTGAGCCCCTCAAATAGTTATTTTCTTCAAGGTTCTGATTTCCTCATCAAAGAATTTGAAATGACCCCAACAGAACCTCACATTTTATTTTCTATTACTGTATAGAAATAAATGTGTCTAGAGAAAGTATGTTATATTCCATGAAAATGTTAAACTCAAATGAAAGTAGAGAAAATGAAATACTTTTAAAAGACTATTCAATTGCATACATTTTCTAATACCATACTTACTATAAATTACTCAAATTGTATTTTATTTTCAAGATTATTATGAAGACCTCATTGTTGAATTCCCTCTCAGTTAGGTTATTGACAATTTGACACTAAAACAATATTACAATTCAGTACAATTCAGTGAAGAGCCCTGTTGCACTACAAGCTATATTACAGATTCACCAGTCACCACTGATGTCACAGCTGATATAGGAGAAGTTAAGAATGTGGAAATATTCTAAACACATACTCATTTACTGCTTAACTTATGGCTTTGCTTATCTCCAAATTCATTCAAAGAGAAACCCAATTCCCATTGATCTCAATTGACCAAGTGTCAGGACCTCTAAATTTTCCTCTAATCAATGCAACAGGTCTGTTTTAATGTAATTGTCTTCACATTAAGTTAAATAGGAAAATATGTTTGTGTGACTCTGATGTGGTTTAGCCTCAGGGTGGTAAGAGAGCCTGGCAGATTTTTGCAGATACAGTGAAAGAGAGGTCTTTGTCAACCCTCCACTCTGGTAGGGGCTGGGGGTGCGGGGCAAGGGACCATGGGGCTTTCTTTCCCTGAGGGGACAAACTGTGTTGTGGGTGGAGAAGGAGGAAGGGCAGGATATGACCCCTGTGGTGCTGCTGAATGATGATTGAAGATTACAGTAGAGGAGGTGGGGTAGCAGAGAGGGGGGGACAGGGGCACAGCAGGCAGATGTGATCCATCATACCCTTTTTACCAGAGAGATTCTTAACTCCACTCCCGGCTGTATCTCTTATCTCCCAATCTGTGTCAACCCCACTATCACAAGACACAAGACACTAGGAATCCCTCTACCTTTTAGTTCTTTGTATTTTATTAATTTATTATTTTATTTCACCTTTATTTAACCGGGTAGGTCAGTTGAGAACAAGTTCTCATTTGCAACTGCGACCTGGCCAAGTGTGTTATTATTACAAGTGTGTCAATACTATGAAGGAAAGACTAGTGGTGACAAATGACTGATTAAGTCTGATGAATACGAATTGGAGTTGGCCTTTACAGAGATCAGGAAAATATGGGAAATATATTTTTAGGGCAGAATTATGGTAAAGGACACTTTGTTTAAGGAAATAATGTGCAGGAATACTGAGAGGTATTTGGTGTGAGGGAGATCAGCAAGGTTGGGTAGGATTACCCAAACTCAATAACGTAATCTGATTACAATACTTTCAGTTGCTTTCCCTGCAGGTTAGCGTTTTTCATCCTGAATCTTGTTTTGGAAGCAGCTCTCCAGGTCACTAGCTGGCACAGCCACACAGTAGCCTACTCTGTTGTTTATGATTGATTGGGCTCATTGCTTCGAGTTGAAAAATAAAGTGCTATCTGCATGTGAAAAATGAATGCCATAGTCCTATTATTTACATTTTTGTTGGTGACACTTTGATATCTCGATACCTTGCATCTCTCTAGCTCTCTAACTGTAGTCTATCAAAGGTGTGCATGTTTGAGCATGTGTCCGTTAGGCCTATGGACATTAGAAAGACCAATAAAAGCACCACAGGTGGTCTTCTTAAATTAAACTTGTTTTTGACAGTACAATAAGCCTACCACGGGGGAGTTTTTATTCCATAGGCTGGGATCCACACTATGCAGCTGTTGCAAGAGTGCATTTTTCACTGGCTGTCCACTGGGCCGTATTCATTATGCTGATTCTGTTGCAAAACATTTCTTAAACGGAAGCAAACAGAATGAAACGGGGAGGGACCTAAATTAATTTGTCCAATAGAAACTCTTGTTTTGCTTTGTTTGCTTCCTTTTTTAATTTGAACCTTTATTTAACTTGGCAAGTTAAGAACTTATTCTTATTTACAATGACGGCCTACACCGGCCAAACCTGGATGTCGCTGGGCAAATTATGCACCGCCCTATGGGACTCCCAATCACAGCCGGTTGTGATACAGTCTGGATTCGCACCAGGTTGTCTGTAGTTACGCCTCTAGCACTGAGATGCAGTGTCTTAGACCACTGCGGCACTTGGTTAAACAGTAAACAGTTTCGGTAATGAATACACCACTGGTTCCAAAAACAATGATTGATAGGCAGCTTCAACGTCTTCAATTCAACTATTATTGGGTTAAAATACACATATACAGTGGGGAGAACAAGTATTTGATACACTGCCGATTTTACAGGTTTTCCTACTTACAAAGCATGTAGAGGTCTGTAATTTTTATCATAGGTACACTTCAACTGTGAGAGACGGAATCTAAAACAAAAATCCCGAAAATCACATTGTATGATTTTTTAATAATTAATTAGCATTTTATTGCATGACATAAGTATTTGATCACCTACCAACCAGTAAGAATTCCGGCTCTCACAGACCTGTTAGTTTTTCTTTAAGAATCCCTCCTGTTCTCCACTCATTACCTGTATTAACTGCACCTGTTTGAACTCGTTACCTGTATAAAAGACACCTGTCCACACACTCAATCAAACAGACTCCAATCTCTCCACAATGGCCAAGACCAGAGA
This sequence comes from Thymallus thymallus, assembly GCA_023634145.1. Classification (NCBI taxonomy): domain Eukaryota; kingdom Metazoa; phylum Chordata; class Actinopteri; order Salmoniformes; family Salmonidae; genus Thymallus; species Thymallus thymallus. The sequence continues at coordinate 35,751,525 of CM042402.1, read as the reverse complement.
GCTGTGTAAGGACATCAGGGATAAAATTGTAGACCTGCACAAGGCTGGGATGGGCCACAGGACAATAGGCAAGCAGCTTGGTGAGAAGGCAACAACTGTTGGCGCAATTATTAGAAAATGGAAGAAGTTCAAGATGACGGTCAATCTCCCTCGGTCTGGGGCACCATGCAAGATCTCACCTCGTGGGGCTTCAATGATCATGAGGAAGGTGAGGGATCAGCCCAGAACTACACAGCAGGACCTGGTCAATGACCTGAAGAGAGCTGAGACCACAGTCTCAAAGAAAACCATTAGTAACACACTACGCCGTCATGGATTACAATCCTGCAGCGCACGCAAGGTCCCCCTGCTCAAGCCAGCGCATGTTCAGGCCCGTCTGAAGTTTGCCAATGACCATCTGGATGATCCAGAGGAGGAATGGGAGAAGGTCATGTTTGATGAGACAAAAATAGAGCTTTTTGGTCTAAACTCCACTCGCCGTGTTTGGAGGAAGAAGAAGGATGAGTACAACCCCAAGAACACCATCCCAACCGTGAAGCATGGAGGTGGAAACATCATTCTTTGGGGATGCTTTTCTGCAAAGGGGACAGGACGACTGCACCGTATTGAGGGGAGGATGGATGGGGCCATGTATCGCGGGATCTTGGCCAACAACCGCCTTCCCTCAGTAAGAGCATTGAAGATGGGTCGCATCTCAAGGTCCTGGAGTGGCCTAGCCAGTCTCCAGACCTGAACCCAATAGAAAATCTTTGGAGGGAGCTGAAAGTCTGTATTGCCCAGCGACAGCCCCGAAACCTGAAGGATCTGGAGAAGGTCTGTATGGAGGAGTGGGCCAAAATCCCTGCTGCAGTGTGTGCAAACCTGGTCAAGAACTACAGGAAACGTATGATCTCTGTAATTGCAAACAAAGGTTTCTGTACCAAATATTAAGTTCTGCTTTTCTGATGTATCAAATACTTATGTCATGCAATAAAATGCAAATTAATTACTTAAAAATCATACAATGTGATTTTCTGGATTTTTGTTTTAGATTCCGTCACTCACAGTTGAAGAGTACCTATGATAAAAATTACAGACTTCTACATGCTTTGTAAGTAGGATAACCTGCAAAATCGGCAGTGTATCAAATACTTGTTCTCCCTACTGTAGGCGTAAATCTGTGAACAGCCGTTCACAACAACTACAATCCGCAAGGCGCAAATAGCAAAATGAGAGAGGGTCAGTGCGATTCACATCAATGCTCTATGTAGATATCAATAATAAGTGATATCCGTATCGCCGTAGACTACACCACTGCTGTCATCCTTACCTCCAATTGCTTATTCAAGTTGGATAATCTTTGGATGCCGACAGCAGTCGCATCATTAGAAGACATAGCTTGGACTGTAGCGTATACAGAAGCCTGCTCCGGCTCTTTTCAATCCATCCATCATTAGAGTTGTGGTCAGACTCGCTCAGGCTGAATAAACGTAGATGTGCATCATTTTTCAATGCTGATTTGAATGTCATTGAGAAAACAGAAAAATGTGTGGAAAAAAAAAAAATGTGTGAAAACAAAAAATGTGTGTAAAAAAATCCTTTCTGAATTTTAAAGTAATCTTAGAAGTTATCATCTAGTTTAGTATCTGTAATCTGATTACAATATTTTTTTCTGGTAACATAACAGATTACAGTTACAGTTTTTTTTGTAATCCTTTACATGTAGTGGATTACATGTAGCCTAATCCGTACTCCCCGACCCCTTAGATCAGCCGCTCCTATGCTTTATTATGCTGTTAAAGGACATTCATGTGCTATACTATATAGAACATTATTGTAAAAGACACAAAGCACATCTATTATAGATTTGTGTATAAATGTGTGAGCAAATTATTTACCTCAAACAGGACCAACATAAATATTAGATTTGACAGATTTTTACAAATAAATACATATTTTATTTCAGTATTACAGAATACTAATCATGATATGAACATCAAGTTCTGTTGATTCCTCATTGTCTTGATAGAGAATGTCTTGGGAAAATTTACCAAACAATGACAGTGACTATGATGATGACGACCATTCCCCAACATGTAGATAGATAGATAGATAGATAGATAGATAGATAGATAGATAGATAGATAGATAGATAGATAGATAGATAGATAGATAGATAGATAGATAGATAGAAAAACACAGGGCAGGTGCAAAATGCCAGAACGAAAATACACAAAAGACAGATACACGATACATAGAGCGGCAGTATGAAAAACTATAAAAATACAAGAAGTCTGGAGTGCAAAAAGACATTGCATAGTAAGGGTGTATGGCTGAATATGTACACTATACATTGTTACAGAGTGTTAGGTGAAAAAATGATATATTGCACGCTGATATAAAAAAATATATATTTGCATGGTTAACTATACAGGTCGATGGCAGAGAAATACTTAAATAGCTAAATGCGCATATGATATAAGTGAGGGTAATAATAGTTTACTTAATATACAGTCTGGTTAAATGAACAGGTAAGTGAATATTTGCATGGTTAAATTAACTGTACAGGTAAATGACAGGAAGAGATACTTAAATAGCTAAATGTGTGTTCCCCAACATGTACTGCCTCAGCAGAGCTCTGTTAGGAAGGACACAATGTAAAGCTCCTCCTGTCTCCGTGCACTGACAGTAAGTGCTGTTACCAGGCAACACACTCCTCCGGTCATCCCTGTAACGATACAGAGAGCAAAGGATAAGTAGAACCAAGTTTGGTGCAACACCAACCACCAGGCCTCAGGAATCAACACTTCACACTGTAGAGTCAATTCAGAATGTACACGACTCACATAACAATACCCGAAATCACAGGACACACCATAATATCAAGATGTAAATCACAGGACACAACATAGTATCAAGATGACACAATCAAGTCATTTTGTGTGATTTGTGTCTGTCTTTCAGTCAACACACTGGAAAGCTATTATATTTTCGCCTGTGGGCTGAGACTTGAGCTATTGGAGATGTTGCTCTTGAGGCAACAATGGCCAAGTCTCTGTTGACCCCCAAACAACCCAGGAAACTATTTACAACCTCCACTTGATCCATGAGTTGGAGGAGAGGAGAGGAGAGGAGAGGAGAGCTAGAGGAGAGCTAGAGGAGAGGAGAGGAGAGGAGAGGAGAGGAGAGGAGAGGAGAGGAGAGGAGAGGAGAGGAGAGGAGAGGAGAGGAGAGGAGAGGAGAGGAGAGGAGAGGAGAGGAGAGGAGAGGAGAGGAGAGGAGAGGAGAGGAGAGGAGAGGAGAGGAGTGCCACTGAGCCCACCAGGAGGAATACCAAGGCTGATTACAGGCAGACAGGCAGAGATGTTTTGCTCATTCATCTAGCTAGGAGCCCAGCAGAACACAGAGCAGAACCCTTAGGGGATGGACAAGGAATTAACAGCTGGTATTGAGATGCAGGGGGGCTGGTGTGGGGGGTCATAAAGGCTTTTTTGGGGAAGGAGGCAGTACAGTAAAGGGTATCAAGGCAGTTGGTACAGTGACATCGCAGATGTGTGAGTCTAGGGCCAGGCTTTTGTCAGGGCTCTGTGATATTCAACACGTTTCCCAGCTAGGAGTTGTAAACGTCTACAATTTGAGTTTGAATTTGGGTGGAGGATAAGATGAGCTGTAAAACACTGAACTTGGTATGTAGAATAGGGATGCCTTTCCTGTGGATCTCACAAATCAGATCCAGGGTAATGCTACAGGAGACAGTTGTTACTGGCTATAAAAAAGCAGCTTCCTCTGACTCTGACACATCAAATTAGCCGCTCAAAGTTAATGCAATCAACACTAGAGTAGTGACGGATGTAGTGTACCTGTGTTTGATATAAATCTCTGTTGATAAATATATATCTGGTCTCTCACTCATTCGTTCTTTTGGAAAGGAAACAGATTTCATTAATGAGACATTAATTTGTTACCTGAGCCATCTGCACTGATTTAGGACAGCACAGTAAATTACTGACTCTGACATTTCACAGTCAACAGCAAAGACACACAGTCACATACCCAATGACTGTTTTAGCAGGAATCTGCTAACAATTTGGACTTTCTAAACTTCTGTCCTTATCACTTCACAAACTCTTTCTACAGTACATGATTGACCGGTGGACTTTCTCAAACTCTCTTTGAAAACTTGGAGGACTCAGAGAGGCTCAAAACAGTGTCACATGATTGGTGCCATGACTTTTCTCTTATTTATTGGCACTCATTTAACAAGAGAATTATTATCATATGCCCCTGAGCCATCAGTGTGTGTTTGTGTGTGTCTGTGTGTGTACTAAGCTATCCAACCCAGCGCATGGTAATAAAACTCTGACCCCTGTTATGATGAAAGGGAAGTTGATCCTTTGAGCGTGTCGGTCGACCAGCTGTGAATGACCCCCCGCCCAGCCCCTCTGTGGCTCTGACCAGGGCTTGACCTGAGAGCTGAGCTGAGGGGGCTGGCGGGATTAGGACAGATAAAGACATACAGTAATTGGTATTTTGACCAATCAGATCAGCTCTGAAAAAAGATCTGATGTGATTGTCCAGAAGACAAATTAGTGGAAAAAAGATCCGGGTCCCTGTTAGAGGGAGTGAGCCGTCCATCCAAGAGTAGGGCAGTATGCATTGTTAGCCTGGAGGGAGCTGAGGGGAGGACAGAGTAGACATTGTGCTGCGTGGTGTTACATACCGGGGTCAGAGGTCAGGTGTAGAGGTCAGAGGGATGACCACAGCGCAGCCTGTGGTTCTAACACTGGAGTTCCTCCCCAATCTGTCACATATCATATCCATGGTGGTGTGGTGAATAGCGCTGGGCCCGGTTTCCCGATAGCGATGGAACTTAGGTTTTAAAGATGCATCCTTCCTACAATGGCCGAAAACGTTCACTGGCTGAGACAGGTTAAAGAAGGATTTTTAAGCCTTGAGACATGGATTGTGTATGTGTGCCATTCAGAGGGTGGATGGGCAAGACAAAATATTTAAGTGCCTTTGAACGGGATATGGTTGTAGGTGCCAGGCGCATCTGTTTGAGAGTGTCAAGCACTGCAACGCTGCCGGGTTTTAAACGCTCAACGGTTTCCTGTGTGTACCAAAAATGGTCCACCACACAAAGGACATCCAGCCAACTTGACACAACTGCTGGAAGCTTTGGAGTCAACATGGCCGGCGGTGGATGTTTTTGACGCCTTATAGTCCCCGCCCCGACGAATTGAGGCTGTTCTGAGGGCAGACGGGGGTGCAAATCAATATTAGGAAGGTGCTCCTAATGTTTTGTCCACTCAGTGTACAACGGCTCAGCTCCTAGAGACATATTACTACCTGGCACATTGTTAGGCTACACATCATTAGATATAATGAGGCAAATACAGACAGTGGGATACAAGTAGCAGAATAGAACTCAGTTGATTGAACATGAAATGTATTTCAATATGATTGAAATAGTCATATAGCTTACTGTTCATATTTTAATGTTGTCATCTCGGTTTTCATTTGAAACATATTTTTATACATCACTTGTTTGTATCCATTTGCAAAGACATTGGCAATTTTGTATTTGTAGTCAACTTTGTTCTGACGTTATCAGCGTTATCACATAGAGACAGATAAACCATGTGATACTAAATTTAGCTGAGATCTTCTGTGTATAGAGTGACGTGGGAAAATAGCATCTAATGACTCACTTACAGTAGCTGTTCTATGAGGGGTCTGAGTCAGGCTTAAGATTACAAGCGTTTTCAAGTACAATGTTAATAACGATGATTTTGGGAAACAGCACCAGAGATTTAACGATACTCCTACGAAGGTTCTAACAATTAACTTATTAAGATGCTTTTGGTAAAACCGGGCACTGAGTGATTAACCAACATTTCAGTCATTTTTTTTCAACATTTTTTTTCATTTTTTAAACAACTAATTGACCGGTTAAATATTTTTATTTAACCGGTCCATTTTAATTTAATTCCATTTTGTTAGGCAGGATCCGAGGAGTTCCTCCACTGTCCAGCTCTGCTTGGTCCTGTGGTGGTGGGTTATTCTGTCATGGTTTGTAGGCAGGATCCGAGGAGTTCCTCCACTGTCCAGCTCTGCTTGGTCCTGTGGTGGCGGGTTATTCTGTCATGGTTTGTAGGCAGGATCCGAGGAGTTCCTCCACTGTCCAGCTCTGCTTGGTTATTCTGTCATGGTTTGTAGGCAGGGCACGAGGCGCTGAGCAGTAATAGGTAGACAGTCCTTTATTGTCTTGAGAAAACAACAAACAAGGAGAGGACGCAACCGGGAACTGATATGCAGAACGCACCAACAATAACCCACACACAGGTGGGAAGGCAAGAACCTTAAATAGGATCCCCAACTAGAGGCAATGCAGGGCAGCATCTCCTCTGTCAAGCCCTGACCTTAGCCACCAGACAAACAGAGAGATGCCTGGCGGCATACCCACAGTCAGAACCTGACAGAGATAAATCAGATCAAGCCTGAACTGTGTGATGAAGTAGGGAGTTACAGTTTCCAATAGGCCAATGTCCGACAGTTTTGCACAGAAAAAGTGGTAATTAACTACAATGACTAAAGTCCATTGCCGGTCTGTTTGTTTCTTTTACACCTGCTATGCTAGGCTAGTTTGGGGCAGACACAGAGAGGGAGACAGAAGAATGTGCAATCAAGAGGGATAGAGGGCAGATGCTTCGCAAATGATCTCTACCTGAAAATACATGACATACGTGATTGATAGTTGGTATTCAGCAGTCATAAAAGCATCCCTTATTTACTTTGAAGAACTACTGAAAGAGTGATTTAGTCAGACAGCATCGGCAGCAGCTTATAGAGATGAGATGATGATTTGGAATGAAATAATGAAATAAAACAAATGTAATATATACACAATGTGGTTTCTACGGCAACAGAATTCAGAACATGGGCAGTTCTTACAGTGTTCTCCCTGTACACCAAGTCAGAACATGGGCCGTTCTTACAGTGTTCTACCTGTACACCAAATCAGAACCGTAGGATAAATAAAGGGGGCATATAAGCAGACAATGAAAGCTCTTACAATATTCAATGATTACATTTCTCTAAAACAGGTTATAGGCTACATGTGCACCACCAAGTCAGAACAGTAGGCGAAATTAAGAGGTGAAAATAGACCAAATTATTAGAATCATGATGATGTCAGTGATCTTCAGGTCGGAGCTCTAGAAAGAGGCCCGAGTTCCCGACTTGCAATTCCAAGTTGGATGACTGTTCAAAACGTATTTTCCCAGTCGGAGCTAATTGTTTTTCAGAGGTCCCAGTTGTCTTGAAGTCACTTAAGTCTGAGATTTCCCAGTTCTGTGTTTCCAGTTGTTTTGAATGCGGCAGAAGTTATGCTGGGTTGGCCAACGATGAATGTTTATCCTTTTAAGCTTGGAAAAGAGACCCTTAAACCCAGATTTGGACCACATACCCACTCCAATGAATAGCAGGCTAGTGATGGCTTTGCAATGCTTGCAGTTGGCCACTGATTCCCTCCAATACCACTCATTGTTGAATAGCGATTTCCAGTTTGTTGTGTAATGTTGATGTCTAATGGCCGATGAGGAGCGATACGTTTGATCTCTAATTTCTCTTCATTATTTCTCTTTATATGACAAGGATGGAAAAGTAGATTGGCCTGAGGATTGGCCTGTAGGATTGGCCTGTAGGATTGGCCTGTAGGATTGGCCTGTAGGATTGACCTGTAGGATTGGCCAGTAGGATTGGCCTGAGGATTGGCCAGTAGGACTGGCCTGTAGGATTGGCCTGTAGGATTGGCCAGTAGGATTGGCCAGTAGGATTGGCCAGAAGGATTGGCCTGTAGGATTGGCCAGTAGGATTGGCCAGTAGGATTGTCCAGTAGGATTGGCCAGTAGATTGGCCTGTAGGATTGGCCAGTAGATTGGCCAGTAGGATTCGCCAGTAGATTGTTGACTTTATTTATGATGACTGCTAGCTTGTTAGCTAATATTTTGAAAGCATGATGTTGACATGATCAGTCCAATCAAAGCTACTGTAGATATAATATGATTTGACGTCCTTTTATCTGTGGCCAAGGACCTTGAGCCTTCATGGATGGGCACTTCTACTGCAAATCTATGGCAGCACCCAAGGAGCTTGAATTTTCGAGCTCTACCCATAGATTTTGCGGTGATGTAGTGTCCCCATGAGTGACAGAACTCTGGGCCATTAATGGCGGAACTAGACAACATTACCAACACCTACGCTCCGTTTTTTCTGCTGGCTGCCCCACCGCCTATTGCTTCTCTATAATTCTATGGTCAGAGTCTGGCAGTTCTATATGTTCTATATCTGTGTGGTGTTGTGTGTTGGTTCCCTAATTAGAGGCAGCTGCTATGCATTGTCTCTAATTAGGGATCCTACTTAAGTGTGTATGTTTCACTCCCGTGGCGTGGTTCATTGTATGTCAAATGTCCGTGTCGAAGTAAGTGTGTTTCCTTTTGTTATATGTATCGTTGTTGTTTTGTATAGTTCACGTCAAGTTTAGTTTATTATTTACATAAATGATGTTGAACTATCGCTGCGCTGCGCCTTGGTCTATATACACACCAGAGCGTGACAGAATGAACCACCAATTGACCAAGCAGCGCAATTCGGAAGTTAAGGAGAGAAAGAGAGGACAGCGCCGTAATCGGGGAGCAGGAGGTAATGGAGCCCGTAGGCAACCCCAATAAAATTTCAGTGGGGGGCTATGGGGGTGGTCTGGACGCGAAGAAGAAGCGCCAGTACCACTCCCCATATGGACTATGGAGAAACCGGAGTACTATTGGGGGGCGCAAAGTAAGGAGGAAGAGGAGTATTTAGAGGCATACTATGGAGGAATATAGAGGAGATGAGGCAAATAGAGGAAGAAGGCGAGAAGGAGATGACGAAGTGGCTCAGCAGTCCGCTCCACCGGTGCCGGCTCCACGCACCAGGCCTCCTGTACGTCTCTCCAGTCCGGTACGTCCTGTGCCGGCTCCCCGCACCCGACCTCCAGCGCGTGCGCCCAGCCAGGTGCCTCCAGTGCCGGCTCCACGCACCCGACCGCCGGTGCGCCTCCCTAGTCCAGTATGTCCCGTGCCGGCTCCCCGCACCCGACCTCCAGTGCGTGTGCCCAGCCAGGTGCCTCCAGTGGCCTCCTGACCTCCGGTGCGCCTCTCCAGTCCGGAGCCTCCCGTGATGGTCCACAACCCGGAGCCTCCCGTGATGGTTCACCGCCCGGAGCCTCCCGTGATGGTTCACAGCCCGGAGCCTCCCGTGATGGTCCACAGCCCGGAGCCTCTCGTGATGGTCCACAGCCCGGAGCCTCTCGTGATGGTCCACAGCCCGGAGCCTCTCGTGATGGTCCACAGCCCGGAGCCTCTCGTGATGGTCCACAGCCCGGAGCCTCTCGTGATGGTCCACAGCCCGGAACCTCTCGTGATGGTCCACAGCCCAGAGCCTCCCGTGATGGTCCACAGCCCGGAGCCTCCCGTGATGGTCCACAGCCCGGAGCCTCCCGTGATGGTCCACAGCCCGGAGCCTCCCGTGATGGTCCACAGCCCGGAGCCTCCCTTGATGGTCCACAGCCCGGAGCCTCCTGTGATGGTCCACAGGCCGAAGTCGCCTGCCACAGGACCGGTTGTATACCCCTTTAAATGGCCGGAGTTGCCTGCCACACCGGTGCCCAGTCCTGGCCTGGTTATCTGCCCCGCTCCATGGCCAGAGTCCCCTAACCCACTGAAATCCATTCCAGGACCAGTTGTCCGCCACACCGGTGCCCAGTCCTGGCCCGGTTATCTTCCCCGCTCCATGGCCGGAGTCGTTCGCCACACCAGTGCCCAGTCGGGCCCGGTCATCAGAGTAGAACTAAGGAGGAAGCTATCCACTTCGCCGGGGCCGGAACCGCCACCTGCGATGGTTATAGTTTTGCTGTTTTTCCCTCCCTAACCCTCCCCCCATGTAATTGTGTTTGGGTTCTTGCGGCCGGGAGTCCGCGACTTCGAGGGGGGGTACTGTCAGGCTCTGGCCATAGAGAAGCCTATTGCTTCTCTATAATTATATGGTCAGAGTCTGGCAGTTCTATATGTTCTATGTCTGTGTGGTGTTGTGTGTTGGTTCCCTAATTAGAGGCAGCTGCTATGCATTGTCTCTAATTAGGGATCCTACTTAAGTGTGTATGTTCCACTCCCGTGGCGTGGTTCATTGTATGTCGAATGTCCGTGTCGAAGTAAGTGTGTTTCCTTTTGTATTTGTATCGTTGTTGTTTTGTATAATTCACGTCAAGTTTATTTAATAAATGATGTCGAACTATCGCTGTGCTGCACCTTGGTCTCTCTACACACCTGACTGTGACACACAACCATCATGGGACTTTAATTCACAGTTTTATTCTGTGTTGTTACAGCATTCAACCCACATAATGTATAGTGCAATGATTAAAACAATTATCAAAGAAACGTGATTATTTTTTAGAATCGAACCGAAACCGAACCGAACTGACCTCAAAAAGCATTAATAGCTCAGCACTAGTGGTGAAGGATCTTAGCCTCTTTGTCATGCTGGAGAAGAAGAAATGCCAAGTCAACAGTAATGGGCTGTGTTGTAACTCGCTTAGGAGAGGGCAGAAAGTGCATATGAGTAGTTATAAGTGGGGGAAGTCATTTGGGGACCTGTTGGGTAGCACTATAGTCATGTAACAGCCCCAGTCAGGTAACATTGACCCTCTTGCTAACAATGACCCACCTCAGCCAAATTACCCTCTGTGGCCCACCCCAACACAGGAAGCACTGACCCTCTTAACTTAATATCAGGCAATACAGACAGAGCCTACTAATATCAGGTAACAATGTATCACACCCCCTTATGCAGCACCCCATCTGCTTCTTCAAGACTTTCTAGAGCGTGGAGCTGAGGGCAAACTGAAATGTTCCGTAAAGACATCCTTTGCTGTCTCTAGGATCAGGATGAATTGAACACTGCCCACAGGCTATTGGTCTGGGACGCACGCCACACTGGCTTTTCATAGCAGGTGATTCATTTGCTCCTGTAATGTAGTGGAAACAATTATATATCAGCGTCTGCTCACTCAAAGGAATCTCTTGTAACTGTTGGCTGACATATAACAGATATCACTCACCATTCAGCTATGGAGAATAAATATTTCCCCATGTAAATTAAATGTCTTGAGTTCCTAAAAATTACCTATTGTTAAGATATTTACTGTACATGGGGAAATATTTATTCTCCATACTGATTCTACACTCTATGCTCCCCATAGGAGAACCCTTTTTGGTTCCAGCTAGAACCCTTTTTGGTTCAAAGTTTAACCGAAAAGGGTTATACCTGGAACCAAAAGGGTTCTTCCAAGGGTGCTCCTATGAGGACAGGCGAAGAACCCTTTTAGGTTATAGATAGCACTTTGTTTTTGTTGCATTTCAAGTTGGGAACATAACTTTAGCACAAAACTAATTTGAAAGGAATTAAATTAAGTTCAGTTCAACTTAAATTCTACACTCTTAGAAATAAGGGTTCCAAAAGGGTTCTTCAGCTGTCCCCATAGGATAACCCTTTGAGGAACCCTTTTCGGTTCCAGATATAACTATTTTGGGTTCCATGTAGAACCCTCTGGGAAAAGGGTTCTACGTGGAACCCAATAAGGTTCTATCTGGAACCGAAAAGGGTTCTACCTGGAACCGAAAAGGGTTCTCCTATGGGGAGCATAGAGTGTAGAATCAGTATGGAGAATAAATATTTCCCCATGTACAGTAAATATCTTAACAATAGTTCTACCTGGAACCGAAAAGGGTTCCTCAAAGGGTTCTCCTATGGGGACAGCCGAAGAACCCTTTTAGGTTGTACATAGCACCTTTTCTTCTAAGAGTGTACCACCTTTAGCAGGTTAGGGTATACTAGGCTAGTGATCGCCTCCCCACAGCACACATTCCTGAGCTAGAACAGAAGTTAAGCTCACAAGAAAAACAGATAACTTTATACCTTAATTTATGGCTGTTCACTATGCAGCGTTCCATTAACCTTGTATAGGCCCACCCTTAACCCCCTGCCGCCCTACTCGCATTGAAGTCTATGAGACCTTCGCTGCTAACCGTGGCCCGCCTGTAAGCGCCTTTACCAGTGGAGCGCGTGCATTGAGCCGTGCACCCGCTCTCGCTCCCATTCCGCAAGGACATGACAAGGGAGTAGTACACAGCGTTGTACGAGATCTTCAGTTTCTTGGCAATTTCTCGCATGGAATAGCCTTCATTTCTCAGAACATTTTGAGCCTGTAATCGAACCCAAAAATGCTGATGCTCCAGATACTCAACTAGTCTAAAGAAGGCCAGTTTTATTGCTTCTTTAATCAGCACAACAGTTTTCAGCTGTGCTAACACAATTGCAAAAGGGTTTTCTAATGATCAGTTAGTCTTTTAAAATGATAAACTTGGATTAGCTAACACAACGTGCCATTGGAACACAGGAGTGATGGTTGCTGATAATGGGCCTCTGTACACCTATGTAGATATTCAGTTTCCTGCTACAGTAGACATTTACAACATTAACAATGTCTACACTGTATTTCTGATCCATTTGATGTTATTTGAATGGACATTCTTTCTTTTGGTAGTGTAAACATTTAGAATATATGAATAACTAAATATATGGAGAAAAAACATAAAGACGCAAAACTATTTGTAGTGGGATTGAAATAATGCTTTCTTGACTGAGTCCGCTTTGTCAAATCTATGTCTACCTCCCTCATTCTGCTACTGACATGATCAGTCAATACTTTATCCCTCCCTCCCTCCCTCCCTCCCTCCCTCCCTCCCTCCCTCCCTCCCTCCCTCCCTCCCTCCCTCCCTCCCTCCCTCCCTCCCTCCCTCCCTCCCTCCCTCCCTCCCTCCCTCCCTCCCTCCCTCTCTCTGTGCCAGGCCTCCCAGTGTGACATGTGATAGATGTGATAGTGTGTGTTGGTGAGATAAGGCCAGGGCCAGGCTGACAGGTAGGTAGGGGCCACTCTACTCAGATGACAGGGTGGCGTGCCCCTCCACTGGCCAAGCGGAACACTGGCCATCTGGGACAGACGATCTGGGACAGTGATGGACTGACTGATCTAGGGGCTGGGTGGATGTTAATGGGGAGAGGCAGGGTGCTGAAATGGAATGGGGACGGACTGACATGGGGGCCATACTAATGGGAGGGGGGTGGAAGGGGGACTTGCTGGAGTACACTTACTTTTACACTCTGTTGAATGCATAATCTATAACCTCTGCACCACCATGATCTCACACACACATTCTTACCATATGGTTTCTATTGAAAAAGAATGCTGCCTCTGCAAGGCATGTGGAAATTGTGTATTTTTTCTTTCATACAGTAACAAATATGGAGCCTTGGAGCGAATGTCATTTACAGTTTTGAAGCTCATTGGTTGCGCTTCTTCTAAACCTTGGATCGTAATACCTGTGTAGCTGAAGATGCTAAATGTTTGTATTACACATTCCCAATAGGTTCTACTGTATTTACATTAGTGGGGGCTGCGGGGGGAGAGCTGAAGCAGTGGGTTAGCTGGTGTTCCCCAGCCTGTAGCCTGGCTAATGTGATTAGCTTTAGCATTGGCCGTATTGGAGTCGTCATGGAGCTGGTTACCAGGGCTGAGCTGGTGGTGGTAAACCTGCCCTGGAAGGGATCCTAGAATCCTTAAACTCACAGGAATAATAAAGATATTTGTGGAAGAATAAGTTCTCTCTCTCTATCGGAGGACATCCATAAATTACAACATTAGGAATTATACATTTATTGGTTGGTTACGGTAAAATGCTCAGGTACAACATCTCACCACTGTGTTCATTTTTTGTAGTTATTTATTTAGGAGCTGAGGCCCCTAAGTATATATTTCTCTATGAAATACCTTTACAGTATTTTGATTACTGGTGTGAGTTCTGTCAAGCATGCCTGACCTTCTTATCCCTGTGGGGGGGAAGGGAAAGCACAAGAGCCAAGATGTTATTTTGATTGTGTTCCCGAGGTGGCAGAGGTTTTAGAGGTGAAAGGTTATAGATGCAGCCCTTCTTTGTCAACACACAATAGGCTGCAGCTCCGGCACAGTGAGCCGACAGGACATTCAGCTGAGATTAAGTTGAGACATGAATAGGTAGGTCTTACTGAAATACACTGTCAGGATGACACCTAAATCCTCAGGGAAACTTAGTCCTTAAAACTAAGAACATCTGTCCCTTTGAGGTGCAGGGATTTTTCATAATGTCTTCAAGGAGGACAAGTACTCAGAGCCAGTACTGATCCTACATATCACGGTTTAATATTCTGCTTTGACAGCTATCAATGAATACTACAAAGTATATAGTTGGAAATACGGAGTTGAGTGAATGCTTGTTTGTGCTAACTATTGTTTGATCTAACACATGGTTATACTGCATGTGCTTGTGAGTATGCTGTAATTCAGTGCTGTGTGTGTAATGGTGTGTGTGTGTGTGTCTGAGCTGGGCGTATGTGACTGTGTGTCTGTTAGTCTGGTATGGGCATGTGTGTGTGTTGGTGCAGTGTGTTTACTTGAGGGACACCATATGCCAGTGTTCAGTGGATGGTTCAGGGGGGGTCTGGCGTGTGTCGGGTCAGGGGTCTACAGCTGTTGATAGCAGGGCGGTGTGCTGACACGGGCAGGGTGGGGGGTGTCCTATAATGAAGGGGTATACCGACAGGGAACTTTACACACACTACTGTTTTGCGTTTGAATGATTGCTTGTCATTGAGTGTGTAAGTGAGAAGTGGACTGGCGTCTAGGCCCAGTGCACAGCACAGATGGTATGGCACTGATGGACCAATCACAGAGAGGATCTCACTTCATAGTCAACATGATGAATTAGTGTCAACAGCATAAGCTACTGTAAGTGATCTCTGAGTGTCCCTCTGTCTTCACATTTCTCCTTTGTTTTTCAGGCTTCTACGGTGACCATCCCTTGGAAGCTGAACCAAATGATGGGATAGGTAAGTTGACTTGTTATGTATTTATACTAGTTATGTATTTATACTTTATGAACTGACATATACATAATGATAAAGTAAGTAATTCAAGTGATTTACTGTTTTCATATCGCAATTGATGTTCTTCCGTAAATTTTCAGTTAAAGATTTTAGTTTGGAGCATTGTGATCACTTTGTTCCATATAGTTAATGTCTAATTGTGACTGGTGATATTTCTTCCACACATCATTTAATGTCGGGCCTGTTACATTCAACCAACAGCAATACAGTGTGGATGGCAATAGTATGTTACAGCCACTGTATGCTTTGTAGATGGCATTGAAGATTGGCTAAATAACGCCCTCTAGCGGCTAGATAGAATAGTACATGTACTCGTCCTAGGCGTAGTAGGGCCCAGACAGGATACTATCACTCCCCCAGATGTTATCTGAATAAACATTAATCACTGACAATATTGTATTAAATGTAACATTGTTTAGGATTTTTTATTTGTTTAGGCAAGTCAGTTATGAACAAATTCTTATTTACAATGACAGCCTAGGAACAGTGTGTTAACTGCCTTGTTCAAGGGCAGAAAGACAGATTTTTACCTTGTCAGCTCAGGGATTCGATCCAGCAACCTTTCAGTTACAGGCCCAACACTCTAACCACTAGACTACCTGTGGATTTAAAAAACTAAAACAACACTCAAGTAAGCCTATAAACGGGAACCGATTGGGAGCAATGCTATTCTGCTGCCTTACATCACTAGATCCTTTAACCTCATTGGTTTAGGCTATTTTAATAAATAATGATGCTGTTTGCTGCCTTTCACTTTACTGGATCTGCATAATAAGCGTCTTCAATGTAGGATGTGACTCCTTCCATCTCCACCAGGAGGACATGTTCAGCTGAAAATAGAGCAGAAGCTGGCCTACAACATGGTCATAGATAATTATGATCTGGTTGACTCATAACCGGGTTAAGGATCATGAGAAAAAAGAGAAAACAATACCTTAAACAAGTAATAAATATATAATTATTGTGCAATTTATATATATATAGTCTACATTGAGGTTTTTCTTTCATTATTTTTGGCTTACCATTAGTGGGTAAGCTTTAGGGCAGGGTTTAACATTTTTGCATTGTTGGACATAAAACATTGTAAAAACTTCAGCAAATCAACTCCAAGTGATTTTTTATTTTGGGAATCTGTTCCTAAGTATTCAGACATATACTATAGAGACACGTGGGCGTATAAAAATGTAAGCAATAAATTATTATGTTTAGTCAAATATTATATCTCTTTGGACTTTTTGCGGTCAATTTAGTCGACAAATTATTTGTAGTTATGTTCTGGCCCCACGATCGTCCGTTCAAGAACAAATCGTACTGCGCTGAGTCTAGTTGATCCCTGCTTAACTGTACGTGTGACAATTGACCTTCACGCCAATCGCCAAAATGCTTTTGAAAAAGGAGGTTTCACATCCGGCCGTGATTGGGAGTCCCACAGGGCGGCGCACAATTGGCCCAGCGTCGTCCGGGTTTGGACGGTGTAGGCCGTCATTGTAAATAAGATTTTGTTCTAGGCTGACTTGCCTAGTTAAATAAAGGTTAACTAAATACATTTAAAAAAAGATGCTACCATGATCAAATCAACAATGCAACTCAAGAAATAGAGTTAAGAGAATATTTACTAAATAAATTAACGTAAAATAACTATACAGGAAGTACCGGTACCGAGTCAATGTGAGGGGGTACAGGTTAGTAATATTACAGTAGAGAGGCTATATACAGGGGTACCAGTACAGAGTCAATGTGAGGGGGTACAGGTTAGTAATATTACAGTAGAGAGGATATATACAGGAAGTACCAGTACAGAGTCAATGTGAGGGGGTACAGGTTAGTAATATTACAGTAGAGAGGATATATACAGGAAGTACCAGTACAGAGTCAATGTGAGGAGGTACAGGTTAGTAATAATACAGTAGAGAGGATATATACTGGGGTACCAGTACAGAGTCAATGTGAGGGGGTACAGGTTAGTAATATTACAGTAGAGAGGATATATACAGGAAGTACCAGTACAGAGTCAATGTGAGGGGGTACAGGTTAGTAATATTACAGTAGAGAGGATATATACAGGAAGTACCAGTACAGAGTCAATGTGAGGGGGTACAGGTTAGTAATATTACAGTAGAGAGGATATATACTGGGGTACCAGTACAGAGTCAATGTGAGGGGGTACAGGTTAGTAATATTACAGTAGAGAGGATATATACAGGAAGTACCAGTACAGAGTCAATGTGAGGGGGTACAGGTTAGTAATATTACAGTAGAGAGGATATATACAGGAAGTACCAGTACAGAGTCAATGTGAGGGGGTACAGGTTAGTAATATTACAGTAGAGAGGATATATACAGGAAGTACCAGTACAGAGTCAATGTGAGGAGGTACAGGTTAGTAATATTACAGTAGAGAGGATATATACAGGAAGTACCAGTACAGAGTCAATGTGAGGGGGTACAGGTTAGTAATATTACAGTAGAGAGGCTATATACAGGGGTACCAGTACAGAGTCAATGTGAGGGGGTACAGGTTAGTAATATTACAGTAGAGAGGATATATACTGGGGTACCAGTACAGAGTCAATGTGAGGGGGTACAGGTTAGTAATATTACAGTAGAGAGGATATATACAGGAAGTACCAGTACAGAGTCAATGTGAGGAGGTACAGGTTAGTAATAATACAGTAGAGAGGATATATACTGGGGTACCAGTACAGAGTCAATGTGAGGGGGTACAGGTTAGTAATATTACAGTAGAGAGGCTATATACAGGAAGTACCAGTACAGAGTCAATGTGAGGGGGTACAGGTTAGTAATAATACAGTAGAGAGGATATATACAGGGGTACCAGTACAGAGTCAATGTGAGGGGGTACAGGTTAGTAATATTACAGTAGAGAGGATATATACTGGGGTACCAGTACAGAGTCAATGTGAGGGGGTACAGGTTAGTAATATTACAGTAGAGAGGATATATACTGGGGTACCAGTACAGAGTCAATGTGAGGGGGTACAGGTTAGTAATATTACAGTAGAGAGGATATATACAGGAAGTACCAGTACAGAGTCAATGTGAGGAGGCTATATTCAGGAAATACCAGTACAGAGTCAATGTGAGGAGGCTATATACAGGGGTACCAGTACAGAGTCAATGTGATGAGGCTATATACAGGGGTACCAGTACAGAGTCAATGTGAGGAGGCTATATACAGGGGTACCAGTACAGAGTCAATGTGATGAGGCTATATACAGGGGTACCAGTACAGAGTCAATGTGAGGAGGCTATATACTGGGGTACCAGTACAGAGTCAATGTGAGGGGGTACAGGTTAGTAATATTACAGTAGAGAGGCTATATACAGGGGTACCGGTACAGAGTCAATGTGAGGAGGCTATATTCAGGAAATACCAGTACAGAGTCAATGTGAGGAGGCTATATACAGGGGTACCAGTACAGAGTCAATGTGATGAGGCTATATACAGGGGTACCAGTACAGAGTCAATGTGAGGAGGCTATATACAGGGGTACCAGTACAGAGTCAATGTGAGGAGGCTATATACAGGGGTACCAGTACAGAGTCAATGTGATGAGGCTATATACAGGGGTACCAGTACAGAGTCAATGTGATGAGGCTTTATACAGGGGTACCAGTACAGAGTCAATGTGATGAGGCTATATACAGGGGTACCAGTACAGAGTCAATGTGACGAGGTACAGGTTAGTAATGTTACAGTAGAGAGGCTATATACAGGGGTACCAGTACAGAGTCAATGTGAGGAGGCTATATACAGGGGTACCAGTACAGAGTCAATGTGAGGAGGCTATATACAGGGGTACCAGTACAGAGTCAATGTGATGAGGCTATATACAGGGGTACCAGTACAGAGTCAATGTGATGAGGCTATATACAGGGGTACCAGTACAGAGTCAATGTGATGAGGCTATATACAGGGGTACCAGTACAGAGTCAATGTGACGAGGTACAGGTTAGTAATGTTACAGTAGAGAGGCTATATACAGGGGTACCAGTACAGAGTCAATGTGAGGAGGCTATATTCAGGGGTACCAGTACAGAGTCAATGTGACGAGGTACAGGTTAGTAATATTACAGTAGAGAGGATATATACAGGAAGTACCAGTACAGAGTCAATGTGAGGGGGTACAGGTTAGTAATATTACAGTAGAGAGGATATATACAGGGGTACCAGTACAGAGTCAATGTGAGGGGGTACAGGTTAGTAATGTTACAGTAGAGAGGCTATATACAGGGGTACCGGTACAGAGTCAATGTGTGGGGGTTCAGGTTAGTCGAGGTAATTTGTACATGTAGGTCGGGGTAAAGTGACTATGCATAGATAATAAACAGAGTAGCAGCAGTGTAAAAACAATGGAGGGGGGGTCAATGTAAACAGTCCAGGTGGCCATGTGATTAACTGTTCAGCAGTCTCATGTCTTGGGGGTAGAAGCTGTTCAGCAGTCTCATGTCTTGGGGGTAGAAGCTGTTCAGCAGTCTCATGTCTTGGGGGTAGAAGCTGTTAAGGAGCCTTTTGGACCTAGACTTGGTGCTCCGGTACCGCTTGCTGTCTGGTAGCAGAGAGAACAGTCTATGACTTGGGTGACTGGAGTCTTTGACCATTTTGGATTATGAGCAAGGGTTTATTTAGTCTCCTAGAGCAACATAATGACAGAAGAGAAGCTGCATGTATCTAATTATAGACAAGTAGACTAACAAACATTTTACCAGAATGTCAGAAATTATGAACAGAAACCTATAAAAAATAAATCCTACATCCTCTGTCAAAAAAAATCTTTCACAGACTTGTCCCAAAGCCACTCCTGCATTGTCTTCGCTGTGTGCTTAGGGTCGTTGTCCTGTTGGAAGGTGAACCTTCTCCCCAGTCTGAGGTGCTCTGGAGCAGGTTTTCATCAAGGATCTCTTTGTACTTTGCTCCGTTCATCTTTCCCTCGATCCTGACTAGTCTCCCAGTCCCTGCCGCTGAAAAACATCCCCAGAGCATGATGCTGCCACCCCCATGCTTCACCGTAGGGATGGTGCCAGGTCTCCTTCAGACGTGACGCTTGGCATTCAGGCCAAAGCGTTCAATCTGGGTTTCATCAGACCAGAGAATCTTGTTTCTCATGGTCTAAGCGGGCTGTCATGTGCCTTTTACTGAGGAGTGGCTTCTGTCTGGCCACTCTACCATAAAGGCCTGATTGGTGGAGTGCTGCAGAGATGGTTGTCCTTCTGGAAGGTTCTCCCATCTCCACAGAGGAAATCTGGAGCTCTGTCAGAGTGACCATTGGGTTCTTGGTCACCTCCCTGACCAAGGCTCTTCTCCCCCAATTGCTCAGTTTGGCTGGGCAGCCAGCTCTAGGAAGAGTCTTGGTGGTTCCAGACTTCTTCCATTTAAGAATGATGGAGGCCACTGTGTTCTTGGGGACCTTCAATGCTGCAGAAATGTTTTGGTACCCTTCCCCAGATCTGTGCCTCGACACAATCCTGTCTCGGAGCTCTACGGACAATTCCTTCGACCTCATGGCTTGGTATTTGCTTTGACATGCACTGTCAACTGTGGGACCTTATATAGACAGGTGTGTGCCTTTCCAAACCATGTCCAATACATTGAATTGACCACAGGAGGACTCCAATCAAGTTGTAGAAACAGCTCAAGGATGATCAATGGAAACAGGATGCAGCTGAACTCAAATTCAAGTCAAATAGGGTCTGGATACTTATGTAAATAAGGTATTTCATTTTTTTTTTTTTATACATTTTTCAAAAATGTCTAAAAACCTGTTTTCACTTGTGTGTAGATTGGTGAGTAAAACAAAATATTGAATACATTTTAGAATAAGGCTGTAACGTACCAAAATGTGGAAAAAGTCAATGGAATACTTACAACTTTATATCAATGGAATAAATACATGTTAATGAGCCACACACATACAGTAATTTAGACTTTTTCTCTCTATGAACAATCCCCCTAGTTTTGTAAAGGATCTAGTCAGGCATTTCTTAGTCCCACCATGACTGTGTCTGTGTTCTAGGGTCTGCTGTGGGACCATGTGGTTGTGGCCCCTCTTTCTCCTCTCAGCGTGGGGCAGCAGGCTGGTGGGTGGGGCTGCGCAGGTGTGGGGGGCTTGTCCAATGTTAAGATCTCCCTTCGCTTTACCCTGGCTACGGAGCCAGGTGACATCATTCAGAGGTTAGACTCAGTTCAGAAACTCCTGACCCCGCCGTGACTCCATGCTGACCTGGTTGTGTGCAGCCTCTGCGTCCTGGCCCCTATAAACCTGTGGGAGTCAGTAATAAGTGGAAGGAAGCTTGGGGGAACTATTAAACCACAGAGAAAGACTGGCATTGTTGGCCCCGTAAGGGAGGAGGCATGGATTTATGAGGCAAAGCCTGATTGGGTTGTAAACTTGAGGAGGCGGGATCAGAGAGGACCCATGGAAAACACTAGTCTCCCTCAGCCTATTCACATCCCAGGATGCCTCAGTGCATGGAGTGGGCAGGGGTGATGTGGGTGTCAAGAGGCTGTAGAGTGTGGAGGGGGGCTGAGGCAGGGCTCCCTGAGCTTGTAAACTCTGTGACAGGGGTGGGAATCCAGAGAGCCCCATTCAGGGACCAAAACACAGGTCAGGGGGCAAATAGCTGAGTTAGCAACAGCTGTTTTCAACACTTCGCAGTAGATGAAGTCCTAATCTTGCCGACTCCTCTAAAACAGCTGAGAAGAGGAACGTAAATGGAGGAATTCAGAAGCTGTGATCTTGTAGATGCTTTCACTGTCATCTGTAAAAGGCATACCAATATTTACTAATGTCAAACTGATTGCTTTGAATATGGATGCACTATATAGCCTAGTGGTTAGAGTGTTGGGCCAGTAACCGAAAGGTTGCTGGATAGAATCCCTGAGCTGACAAGGTAAATAATCTGTCGTTCTGGCCCTGAACAAGGCAGTTAACCCACTGTTCCCTGGTAGGCTGTCATTGTAAATAAGAATTTGTTCTTAACTGACTTGCCTAGTTAAATAAAGGTTAAAATAAAGAACTGTATTGTAGATAATTGCTGTATATGTGGAATTGTGTAGTCAGACTGTCTTAATGTGTTAGAGCAGAGAAAGTATGGTTTATGGCGTTTTATTGAAAATCTGGAAAAGTGGTTGTCCCTCCCTGACGGGAAAGTGTTTACATCTATGAGCTTGTCTATGGGTGGGTGTCTCATGTGTCACTCACAGCAGCAGGAATGGCTCCACCCACTGGTCACCTCTAGTCTGACCTGCCTCTGTCCCGGGCTCCACCCCCCCACCCCTCCCCCTACCTACTCTGTCCAATGGACACAGTTCACCGCTGATTCTCCTTTTGTTCCACTGTCAGTCATTACCAGCTGTCCATTCACTACAGTGAAATTGGGCCTGGAGGACTTTCATTGTTCAACTTTTCCCTGACAGGGTGCCACTGACTCGCCACTGACTCGCCACTGACTCACCACTGACTCACCACTGACTCACATTGATCCTTACACTATCTCTCATTGTAGCTACTTCAATACAACTTAGGTGACTAAACATTTAAGTATTTCATTTGGCAAAATCAATATAATAGGATGAAATACAATGTAGTATTAATTGATAACTAAAATCAGATACCGTGATACAGTTCCTAGTTAAAGTTTACTCCTGCCTTGCACATTTTTCTATCTTAAAATTCAATCTGAAACAGGGGTTTAAATTCTGCCAACTCTGCACAACTCTTAGGGTAACATACACTGAGTGAAAAAAAACGTCCTAATATTGATTTGCACCCCCTCAATTGATTCGGGGCATGAACTCCAAGGGGTTGAAAGCGTTCCACAGAGATGTGTCAAGTTAGCTAGATGTCCTTTGGGTGGTGGGTCATTATTGATACACACATCTAATTGAATCCCTTTTTAGAATGTATTTTAAAACAGCAAAATGAGACAACTGTGCAAGGTGTGTGTAGACTTTCACTAGGCATGTATGTAGAATCAGTAGTGGCTCTGAGTACTTGTCCTGCCTGAAGACAAGAAGACGTTATGAAAGATCCCTGAACCTCAAAGGGACAGATGTTCTTAGTTTTAAGACTGCGAGACAGCGTCCCTGAGGGTTTAGGTGTCATCCTGACAGTGTATTTGAGTAAGACCTACCTATTCATGTCTCCGCTTAATCTGAGCTGCCTGTCCTGTCGGCTCACTGGGTCATCTCGGCGGTTTCCACAGATACTTGTGTTTGTATGGTAATGTCAGCACCCAGTACACTCGTGACTAGTTGGATTATGAGTGAGAGGTGTCGGTATGTGGGATGTAGCGTTCCAGCTTAGACCTGAGTGGTTCTTCTACTCTCAGAGCAGGGTGGTCTTAGACAGTTCTTACCTCGGGATCTGCAACTGGAGTTTTGCGTCCATTTCATTGATGTTTTGTTGCTTCGGTGGCTTTTCGTCACTCAACCCCCTCAATGGTAATGTGACAGCTAAGATATACACTCTACTAATTCAGTCTCAATATAAACAACACATTATTTAATGACATAATACTACTATGTGGACTCATTTATTTCATTATATTGATTTTTTTGTGCATTGGGGTTGAGTGCGTCACATGGCCAGTCCACCGTTGGTAATGTGGAGGTCTAGCCACAAGGCGGTAGTACTCACATACTATTGTTTTCACAGGATATACGCTATGACTTCCAGTTGTAGGTTGGACTCAGTGAACTCAAAACTCATATGGAAATACTTGGTCTTGTCCCAACACATGCTTTTTCATTGTCCTCATATAACTGGGCGAAAGTTTGACGCTCTTTTCGAAAAGTCAATTAAGAACATACGTTTTTCATTTCCATATATCTACTTCATTTCAGAATGCAAGCCAAACCCTTACTGTTGTTTCAGATTCATTTCTTAATTCCTTTGAGTTATATCCCTGCATGAAAGGGAGATGATATACAGTGAGGAAGGACAGATGCTTGAGCAGTGTATTTCCTTATTTGAAATCTGTGTGCTGAAAAAGAGATATAGATAGATAGATAGATAGATAGATAGATAGATAGATAGATAGATAGATAGATAGATAGATAGATAGATAGATAGGTAGGTAGATAGATAGATAGATAGATAGATAGATAGATAGATAGATAGATAGATAGATAGATAGATAGATAGATAGATAGATAGATAGATAGATAGATAGATAGATAGATAGATAGATAGATAGATAGATAGATAGATAGATAGATAGATAGATAGATAGATAGATAGATACTTTATTGATCCCTGAGGGGAAATTTCTTCGTCAAGCAGCTACAACAAAACACAGGGCAGGTGCAAAATGCCACAACGAAAATACACAAAAGACAGATACACGGTACATGATACATAGAGCGTCAGTATGAAAAAGTATCAAAATACAAGAAGTCTGGAGTGCAAAAAAGCTATAAAAAGACATTGCATAGTATGGGTGGTTGGCTGAATATGTACACTATACATTGTTACAGAGTGTTAGGTGAAAAAAATCAAAAATAAATAAAGACTGGAAGAGTAAGTGAAAGTATAAAATGTAGCTCTGTGAATTTTACTGTCTTTACCTTTGTGAGGTTTTTTTGTATTTCATTGTCAATGTTCTTTTTTCCCCTAACACCGTGATTACACGTTCTCTTTAAAACATTCAAATAATCTACAAGTGCATCGTAGTTAATAATGTTTCTTTGTCAATGCTTGTGTCAGACATTTTACATTGTAGTCATTTAGCAGATACTCTTATTCAGAGTGATTTACAGGAGCAATTGGGGTTAAGTGCCTTGCTCAAGGGCACATCAACAGATTTTTCACATAGTTGGCTCAGGAATTCGAACCAGCAACCTTTCAGTGATTGGCCCAACGCTCTTAACTGCAAGGCTACTCAGCAGTCTTGGTGTATGTATGAAGCATCTAAGTGATGACCTCTGTCCCATCTCTTCATTTCTACGTTGAATAATTTATGATCAGCCCAGATTTGATTCATTCCCCATTTGGTTTAGCCTCTGCTTGATGCAACTTGTGTTGGCGTAAGAATCGGGGTCAATCCGTTCCCTGTGTCAGTCCCTATAATTTCACTGTGTGTGATGACAAAGCCCAACTCTAGGGGGATAAACAGGCAAGTCTTTGTGTGGGTGACTAATGACTGTCACAAACGGTCCCTAGAGACAGTCTATTCTACTTGCAGTACACCAGTCTCTGAGGACTTACAGTCTCAGAGAAATTTGGACATTATGTTATGATGACAGTGCATTTACTGTAATTTACTGTAATTGGTGTGTGTGTGAAATGTGTATCCTCATATTTTAAAACAGTGAGAGGCATTTTATTTTCAATAAATAATTTGCTACACCGTTAGTAGGGTATATGACAGGCCATGATTGTAAATAAGAATTTGTTCTTAATTGACCTGCCTGTTAAAATAAAAAACATTTTAAATAAAGGTGGACAGAGTGAAATAATGTACTATAGTTGGTGTGCTTTGTGTTTTAAGAAGCTAGTTCATAGACATGGAAAGCCCAGGCTGGTTTTAAGAAGCTAGTTCAGAGACATGGAAAGCCCAGGCTGGTTTTAAGAAGCTAGTTCAGAGACATGGAAAGCCCAGGCTGGTTTTAAGAAGCTAGTTCATAGACATGGAAAGCCCAGGCTGGTTTTAAGAAGCTAGTTCATAGACATGGAAAGCCCAGGCTGGTTTTAAGAAGCTAGTTCAGAGACATGGAAAGCCCAGGCTGGTTTTAAGAAGCTAGTTCATAGACATGGAAAGCCCAGGCTGGTTTTAAGAAGCTAGTTCAGAGACATGGAAAGTCCAGGCTGGTTTTAAGAAGCTAGTTCATAGACATGGAAAGCCCAGGCTGGTTTTAAGAAGCTAGTTCATAGACATGGAAAGCCCAGGCTGGTTTTAAGAAGCTAGTTCATAGACATGGAAAGCCCATGCTGGTTTTAAGAAGCTAGTTCAGAGACATGGAAAGCCCAAGGCTGGTTTTAAGAAGCTAGTTCATAGACATGGAAAGCCCAGGCTGGTTTTAAGAAGCTAGTTCAGAGACATGGAAAGCCCAGGCTGGTTTTAAGAAGCTAGTTCATAGACATGGAAAGCCCAGGCTGGTTTTAAGAAGCTAGTTCATAGACATGGAAAGCCCAGGCTGGTTTTAAGAAGCTAGTTCATAGACATGGAAAGCCCAGGCTGGTTTTAAGAAGCTAGTTCAGAGACATGGAAAGCCCAGGCTGGTTTTAAGAAGCTAGTTCATAGACATGGAAAGCCCAGGCTGGTTTTAAGAAGCTAGTTCATAGACATGGAAAGCCCAGGCTGGTTTTAAGAAGCTAGTTCATAGACATGGAAAGCCCAGGCTGGTTTTAAGAAGCTAGTTCATAGACATGGAAAGCCCAGGCTGGTTTTAAGAAGCTAGTTCAGAGACGGGGGAAACCCAGGCTGGTTTTAAGAAGCTAGTTCAGAGACATGGAAAGCCCAGGCTGGTTTTAAGAAGCTAGTTCAGAGACGGGGGAAACCCAGGCTGGTTTTAAGAAGCTAGTTCATAGACAGGGCAAACCCAGGCTGGTTTTAAGAAGCTAGTTCAGAGGCAGGGGAAACCCAGGCTGGTTTTAAGAAGCTAGTTCAGAGACGGGGGAAACCCAGGCTGGTTTTAAGAAGCTAGTTCATAGACAGGGCAAACCCAGGCTGGTTTTAAGAAGCTAGTTCATAGACAGGGGAAACCCAGGCTGGTTTTAAGAAGCTAGTTCAGAGACATGGGAAACCCAGGCTGTTTTTAAGAAGCTAGTTCAGAGACGGGGGAAACCCAGGCTAGTTTTAAGAAGCTAGTTGAGAGACATGGGAAGCCCAGGCTGGTTTTAAGAAGCTAGTTCATAGACATGGGAAGCCCAGGCTGGTTTTAAGAAGCTAGTTCATAGACATGGGAAGCCCAGGCTGGTTTTAAGAAGCTAGTTCATAGACATGGGAAGCCCAGGCTGGTTTTAAGAAGCTAGTTCATAGACATGGGAAGCCCAGGCTGGTTTTAAGAAGCTAGTTCATAGACGGGGGAAACCCTCAGACACTTTCCCAATGTAAATAAATGATATAACATGCATTGGGTCTGGCTTGGCTGTGTTTGAGATTTCCCAGCATGTTAACCTTACAGGGCAATTACTGGCAGATTATTTCCATATGTCTGTATCTCCTTCAATTACAGAAAGAAAAGGCCAAATGAACTTCCCAAAAATCAAGCATGCTGATTGTGTCACTTTTGTTGTGAGGTGAACTTGAACTGAAGATGTGTGAAAACGTGTTGCTCTGCTCCATCCCTGTCATTGTTCTTACCACGGTGAATCTGCTGAGTTTAACATTTATTTCAGACTCTTTTGTTTTGGCATAATGAAAGCGTGGACACTCCCAGCTGTTTGGTGAGCTATGCAGCCGGCCTTCCAATACTGGAGCTCTCTACTTGACCACAGGTCTCCTCTGAAAAAGGGAGATTCTTTATTTCAAAGCAACTAAATAAAGGTTACATTAAAAAGGGAACTGAAAGATCCACTAAACAGTTAATCATGTGACAAAGCATCTCGCTGTCCTCAGCTTCCATTTACAGGGAAATCATTCTGAAATAGAAGTAGTTTAAAACGTGCACTGACCTTATGATGAGAGGATCATGAGTCACTTCACCAAAACACATGATCTACCATAATAACCCAGGGGAATGTCATTACAGTGCCTTGCAAAAGTATTCAGACCCCTTCGATTTCTTCACATTTTATTGTGTGGGATTAAAATGGGTTTAATTGTTATTTTTTGTCAATAATCTACACCAAATACTATTTAATGTGAAAGATATGTATATATATATGTAGATCCCAAAAATATCATTGCATAAGTATTCAGCACCTTTGTTTAGGCAAGCCTAAATTAGTTCAGGCTTAACTAGTCACATAATAAGTTACATTGACTCAGTTTGTGTGAAATAACAGTGGTTGACATACCCGTCCTCTGTCCCGTATACATACAGCATATGTAAGGTCCCTCAGTCAAGTATCACAGATTAAACTACAAAGACCAGGGTGCTTTTCGAAAGCGTCATAAAGAAGAGCAGTGATTGGTTGATGGATAACAATAACAAATCCGACATTGAATATCTCTTTAAGCACAAACAAGTTAATAATTATGTTGTAGATGATGTATTCAACCACCAAGAGACATCAAATATACAGCCGTCCTTCTGAACTGAGCTGCAGGACAGGAAGGAAACTGCCTCCTTATTTTCAAACATGGTGGTGGCTGCATCATGTTATGGGTATGCTTGACATCGGCAAATACTGGGGAGTTTTTAAGGATTAAAAGAAATGGGATTGAGCTAAGCAAAGGCAAAATCCTAGTCAGTCTGCTTTCCACCAGATACTGGGAGATGAATTCACCTTTCAGCAGGACAATAACCTAAAACCAAATCTACACTCAAGCTGCTTACCAAGAAGACAGGGAATATTCCTGGCCAAGTTACAGTTTTGACTTAAATCTACTTGAAAATCTATGGCAAGACTTTAAAATGTATTAATCTTTAAAAAAATATATATAATTTTTCTTTCACTTTGACATTACAGAGTAGTTTGTGTACATTTTGGACCCAAAAAAATATAATTAAATCAATTTTAATCCCACTGTAATAAACCATTTTTTTAAAAGAAATCTGAGTACTTTTGCAAGGCACTGTACATGTTAAATATAATTACATAGAGTGTTTGAAATGTTGTTTCTACTTCTGGAGAGTACAGTAGAGGCTACAGTAGAACATTGAACATTAGTGCTGGCTGTATGTATTTCCCATCACTCCCCGCTGAAATAATGGCCTCGAGGTGTTTTTACCGCAGTCTGCATTCATTGATCAGTGAGTTGTTCTCATGTAAACCCACCGACAGCAATGAATGTTTATTGCAGCCTTAAGAGTTGGACCTCAACTAGTCCAGTATGCGAAGTAACTGAATAATATGTACACCAGCGGAGCAGGGGAGATTTAGAGGAAGTGTGTGTCTTCATCCCCTCACCTTGCCGAGTGTCTCTTTAACGGTGGCCCTCAGGGTACATTTAACGATCGATGGTTTTGGATAGATGCTCAAACTCACCGACAGCGTTGAATGTTTACCGAGGGCACCAGGAGAAATGTCTTGTCCTTTAGTTGTCACACACACGTCCCTAGATCAGCAACCACTCATCTTTGTTCAGCAACCACTACGCCACATAATATAGGCTGCTGTTTCCAAGCCAGCAGATATAGGAACAGCATGTTCAATGTGGACTCTCAGTTTGTTACCACTCATGCTGGTGTTGAGTTGCTAAAAGATCTTGGTGGGGTGCCAGCAGGAGAGGAGTGGAGAGTCATGGTGTTGGGTTTCCCGAAATAGGCGTTCCTGCAGCTGTGGTGAATACCATAATCATCTTCCTCTTCTGCTGCTGCTGCGATGAAACTTGTGACTGCTAACAAGACTCTTACCTTAGACCAGAGCAGCACCCCTCTCTCCCCCAGCATGTTCCATCCTCTCCTCCTCACAGACACTACACATCCCAGTCTCCTCCTCACAGACACTACACATCCCAGTCAGCTGTACTGTGGGGAAAAAA
Source organism: Thymallus thymallus (assembly GCA_023634145.1). Lineage (NCBI taxonomy): Eukaryota > Metazoa > Chordata > Actinopteri > Salmoniformes > Salmonidae > Thymallus > Thymallus thymallus. Next base: position 35,721,855 of record CM042402.1, on the reverse strand, counting down.
GACAGAGAAATGGGAAATCCAAAGCAGCACGTCAACTCCTCCAAAAATGACTTGGATAAATGGAATGGTACTGTGATGGTTCGCTAAGCGGGTGTTGTAGAGATCATAAACCATTGCACAGTAGCATTGTTAGTAGTTAGTAGTTTGACGGCTGTTCCCTTTACCCTGCTCTGAACCCCAGCTCTGTACTGCACAGGGAATACAGCAACTTCCTGTTTCAGCTTCTTTTAGTTTGGAAACTCATGCAGTCATGTTTTATTAACGCAGTCCCATTCGGCTGCTCCTCTTAACTGTGTAACATGCAGCAGGGATTTGAGACACTTCTCTTGCTTTTGTTCATTTTTGTCAGCTTTGGCACAAATCTGGCATTTAGGGTGAGTGGGGAATACAAAGCCTGGTTCAAATATTATGGAATATAATGCAACTAATTAAACTGATTTTTGGGGGGCTATGTCTTGTATAGAGCAGTGGATTACTGTCTCTGTTAGTTCCATCAAACATGAAATAATGATATAATTGATTGGTTCTCCAGACCTCAGTTTGCTACAGTGGCTTTGTCTCGACACCATCTGCTTTAAGAAATCCACGATTTCAACCAACTGCTCAGTTGATTGAAATAATAGACTATTCATGTCCTTTTGCATTCTGACACAGTTCACTGAGATATCACTATCACTTTACTGCAGTGTTCTGTTGTCATGTTTCTCACATTCAGTCTAATTTCATATATCCCATATCTGTAGGAATTTAGATGATAACAGAGGACTTCTTTTATACCTGTCCTCAGTTTCAAGGTAAGCAGGGATTGTTTTTCAGCCTGGTCAGAGATTCCCAAAATGATCCCGGCGTTGGGTTGGCTGTAGTCCCTACCTTCACATTGGCAGTCTGACTCAAATCAACACATGCTGTACTTCGTTATAAAATAGTTCTGTCTAAGACCGCCCAGGCTGCTATCACTGAAACAATCTGTATTTTAACGAACTATGCATTAGTGGGCACATTGTGAAATTCGAACTGAGAGTTTGCGACTGTTTGAGTGTGTTACGGATAGTGAACCAGTTGAACCCTGAGACCTAAGAGTGTCTGTGTGAGGGCTGTAGAGTGAACTGGATTGACTGTAACACTGTCACTGAACCCACTTAAACCCTGTACCATCAGCACATTCCAGAGGTCAGACAATGAGAAAGCACACAGTGTACTCTCTGACTGGCTGACGTCATGGTGCTCAAGTCCATAAACAGGATCCTGGATTCTAACGTTACCTATCTGACACAAAGAAACAAGGCCAGACAATTTGTCTTATGAACATTTTATCTAATACAACGTACAGTAGACTGCATTTAAACACTTACATATTGAAATATTCTGCAGCCATGTTCTTCTGACAGTGTGAATGTGTGTTAACGAGAGCATTCTGTCACATACTGTAATCCCCTCTTAACCTGATACTTTCAACATAGCCGGGATGCCAGTTCTAAAAATACTCTGCTGAGTTTCTTCAGTCCTGAGACGTGCTCTGACATACACATCCCACTACGTCTCTGACTGTCCGTCAGCATTAAACAACAACACTGGGACACTGTCATTTAATTTCATAGCTTCTTAACCTTTTACTGCAGTGGGATAAATCAGGGTCACACAGTGTTTCTTGGTAGTCTTAAATAAATCTACTTTGAAACAAAAGTATACACTTCACACACATGGTTACGGGCTTTTAAAAAAGGAGACACCTGCACCATGTCAGATATAGAGTTGAAATTAATTACATTTTGAGTTTACATCCCAATATTACACTTGATATACATCACAGAAGACTGAAATATAACTAAACTGTTAGACATAGAAACACCTGATATTTGTCAGTAAAAAAAAATTATGTTTATTTATTATGAAATCCTGAAAACTTTCCATCCATGAGGCCACTCTGTCATTCGACTGCAGGAAACGGCCACAGCCACATTTAATCACTTTATGAATTTTGTTAGAAAACGCATTCAAATCCAACAAATATGCCTTAATTGCCATGTCAGTCGGAACATGTGCTGTAAGTCAGATAAGACAAGTTATTAACTGGCAGAATTGCACATCCCTCTTCTAAATTAATTCATTTTGTATTTGATTTACTGGTGCAGTGAGGTAGTATCATATTAAGTGTCACGTTATGGTGGAATAATAGTCGATGTCTCTTACAGTTTCATAACGTACCTATCTATCTATCCATCTAGCTGCTATGGTATGTAGTTGTAGCGACAGGGTGTAGTATTATATGATATGATATGGTATGATATTCAGAGGCTCAGATGGAAGGAAGGACCACCCCTGGGTTCCCAGCGTTGAGGGACTACTACTCAGAGATCTCTCCCAGGCAGAGCGCCAAGCCTCAGTCCGCCACGCCAAGCCTCCAGAACTCTCCACGTGCCACCGCTGACACTGCCAAGGCTCCGGGTGTTTAATTTCCAACGCTCAGCCCGCCAGCAAGACACATTTTTAATCTTTAATGCCAAAAAGCACTCAGAGTTAACCCTCGATGCTCTCAGGCAGCACAATCTATCCCTCCAGTCCATCCAGTCATAGTCAACCTCTTCCTTCACACAAAGGGAAGAGCGTGGCTATCCGTGTAAGGAGACAAATAGTGTTATAGAAAAGACACTACGCCACTCCCCTCAGTCCTTCCTTATAAGGTTTAATATCTGTCTCCTCACACATCTACTACATTATTCTTCTTTAGACCCAGACTGGAGTGCTCTTTTGTGTAAAACCAGTCAATGTGTTGGGATCAGACAACATCTCTCTGTCTCTCTTTCTCTCTACTGATGAAGTGAGATCACTCCCTCTGTCGGCCATCTCATGTCATCTGTTCACTTTTGACCGCGCAGAAATCTACTGGACAGGTCCTGTCACCTCAGACTTGTCCTGCTAGAGTGATTCTGAGAAGAATATCCCTCCTCTTTCAGATCTGAAGTAGCCCTGGTTCGGTTTAACAAAACTGACGAATATGTCGTAAGCTCTTTCATGAGCAGTTTCGACAAAGAGGATGGAGCCCTTTGTTTACTGGATTTAGCCGTGAAATGTCTCTGGTGTCTGCCGTCACGTCCGTCTCAAGGAGCCTTTTTTTATTGGTCAGGTTCTCTGGCCCCCTAAACACTGGCTTTGTCACAGTTCTAAGACAAAAATCCACAAATGCTGTCCTGTTATTAATTGTTACAACTGTACAGTCTATTTAAAGATGCTTTAGTTATGTCGTTAAAGAATGCATAACAAAAGAAAATTAAGTTTCCTCAAGCAACAAAAAGTTACACAATACTTGTTTACGGCTCATAATCCCTGCTTTAATCTGTTGTGAGACGCAGTGCAGTCATGGCATCATCTCCAAGCCCAGAGGTTAGCGTTTTTCCTCTGACAACTGTTTGCACTCACTGCAATAAATAAGGCATGTTCCCCTCCCTCTCTACTCTCCTCCTCCCCCTCCTCTCCCGCATGCCTCTCTACCTCCCGCTGGGGGTGCGAAGGAGGGATGTCTCACACAGTGAGATTTAAAATAGGACGGAGGGGCAGGAAGGAGAGGTATCACACGACGAAGCAGTGTGCATATTTCATATTTCCGTTATCACTAGGAGCCAGTGGGTTGAGCCAGCACGGGAAAGACCTGAATATAGATGGTTTGTCCTGGAGCTGTGTTGCCTCATGGGTGGTATTGACACGCCAAGTCTTATGCTCAGTAGAATGAGATCGGTTATTCCACATAAGGCACGAACAGTGGTTCATGTATGGGCCTCTGCTCTGACCCAGTGGCATCTTCTCCTCTGAGCTTCCTCTAGCAGACAGGCACCTAAGTAGAAACTGACACATCATCCTGTGTAAAACTCAGAGGACAAACCGTGGCCATCCATCAGTGTTAGGACCACTCAGAGAGCTCAACATCTCTATTCCTCAGGAGTCTGTCTTGGGCATACTCAGGTATTGGCATACCATTTGGCAAGTCAATGCGCCATCAGTGTCACTCATAATACTGCTGATTTGATTTCAATAAAGTAGTACATCACAGAGCTGACGCCCTGTGCTGTTAATAAACCTTCATTGCCTTCCTATTGGCTCAAAGTACATGTAGCTATCTGTTGCGGTGTACCCAGTCAGTGGAGCAGAGTTGAGAGCACTGATCCAGAGAGTTAGTTAGTTGCATAGAGTCTTAACCCTTCCAGGCAATTCCTTCCTCTAGCTGCATGAAGAAATCTCAGCTGAATTCATGTCTCCTTTCAGATTTCTTAGAGGCGTTAAAACCTTTCTGGATTAAAGTAGGTAAGCTGACAGGCAGAAGATTGTATTAGCTGGTGGGTTTTCGCTCCTTCTCGCTGAACTGGTAGACAGCATTGTTGTGTTTTTCCATTTTAAATTACAGCAAAAACATCCAGAATGTTTTCTTTCTTCCACGTTTTCTATCGTTCTCTCCAGCCTCTCTGTCTCTGTCTCTGTCTCTGTCTCTGTCTCTGTCTCTGTCTCTGTCTCTGTCTCTGTCTCTGTCTGTCTATCTCCCCTCCCCCTCTCTCTCTTTCTCTCTCCATCCCTCTCTCTCCCTCAAAGCAGTGACAGCATACTTCTGTGAACACATAATTTATCATCTGCTAAGCCATGCTGATTACAGAGCTTTCCCCACAGCCCTTATCTGTTGCTGAGCGTGCTTTTCACTCCACAGCTGCCAATTATATCCCGGACCGGCCGGCTGGCCTGCAAACAGACCTGGTCTGTCAGCCAGCTGCAAACTGATGGAAGGCTTGGAAATACATGTTATAAGCTTATCAGTACACATGGAATAGAACATTTATTGTTTGATATAGGGACTTGACCTCAGTGAGTGTTACATTAGGGGATAGTTGAATAGCATTACCTTAAACCAGGCGATGAATGCCAGGAGGATGGTGATGGCGTTAGTGTAACAGTGCCATAGGTTTTTGGGAGAAGAGCCTGTGGGGAGGGTATGTATCGCATGCAGATAGCGGCTCCCTGGCCTCTCAGCTGATGTAATGTGATGTCTGATTGTCAGTGTAATGGGAAGAGACGTGAACATCAGAGCAATGTGGGTCAGAGAGGCAGATGACCAGCCTGCGGCCCCTGTCTGCTCTGCTCTAACACAGCCAGACGGGACTCCTAATCCAACCTGATATTCACTGAGCACACAAACACACATTACGCTCTCTGCTCCCTGCTTCAGCATCGCGGCGGAGGGGAATTGAGGATGGAGGATGGAGCTTCAGTTTGTGACATACAACATTTCCATTATACTAAGTTTCCTGATTTATCTTTTCTGATAATATAAGATGTTTCGATAAGAAATGTTCAGTGAATCAACAAAATTATTAATCTTCAGAGGAAATAATCAAGACCCGATCCATCTTGTAAAACAGCCCACGAACCATTAAAACATGGATACTAGCATAGGTAAACAGACTGAAACAGTGAAGGAATAGGATAGGAGGTTGAGCATCCTCTCTTTTCCTTCTAGGATCTCCGATCTAGCACAGAGCGATGACAAGAGACCTTTCTGATCATCACAGAGTTCCTTTCAGGAAACTAGATTTCTGTTACACCGAACAAGACAAATTCACTTTAAGCATGCCAAATTCAGATTTCACTCTTCAGAGTTATCTCATCATCTGGGCTCCTTTTAATTTGATGTAAGAACCACACTGGTCGGATCATTCTCCACGGTCTTACAGGAATTTAAATATCTAAATTTGAAAACTGAAGTCTGTGGTGTTGCTGCAGTAAGATATCTGTGCAGAGTGCTGATGTAGAGTGCCAGATTCCAACGTCGTGATCAGGGACAGAGATTGTACTAGCGAGAGAGAGAGAGGGACTTTTGCAAAGGTTTGTAGTGCACATCTGTGGGGTCTTAACAGAGGTGACAATGAGGCCTTGAAGTGTGGTGACATTTTCTGCTCAGACTGCTTTTTTACAGCTATGGAAAGGCCCTGGAGAATCTGCTGCTGCTTCATCAAAGCCAGTCATTTCCTGTCCATTTCAACCTGGGCTGGGCTAGGCTAGGCTGTGTGGCTATGTGCTTTGTGTCAGCAGGCTTGCGGCTGAGCATGAACATTGTCATTGTCCAGCGCGGGAGTGGTGACTCGCTGTCTGGTTTCTATTCAAATCCAGGTAAAAGGGGCCTGAGAGATCCAGCCTCAAAGCAAAGTCCAGTGCCAGCGCAGGGCAGGCTATAAGGCCGTGGGACATGTTACCCAAGCTCTCAAACTCTGCACCCAAACAAACACTCATATCTCAGCCTCAAAGATCAACAAGTGATAATGAGTGATTCACCAATGCTTTGACCCTAATATGCGTACAGTTTTAAACTGTACGCATATTGAATGTAACTTCTTGTTGCCAGACTTCCCTTGTGGCAACACAGATGTGTATCGGAGTAACAAGACTCTACATGTAAAGGCATCTCAAAGGATTGCTTGTACTGGGCCTTTATCCTGGGGATGGGGTACACGCATGCACACCAAATGCTTTTTTTCTGTTGATTTTCTCCAGAGCCATAGCTGTTTTTAACGATGGCTAGATAGATAGATAGATAGATAGATAGATAGATAGATAGATAGATAGATAGATAGATAGATAGATAGATAGATAGATAGATAGATAGATAGATAGATAGATAGATAGATAGATAGATAGATAGATAGATAGATAGATAGATAGATAGATAGATAGATAGATAGATAGATAGATAGATACTTTATTGTTCCCCGAGGGGAAATTTCTTCGTCAAGTAGCTACAACAAAACATAGGGCAGGTGCAAAATGCCAGAACGAAAATACACAAAAGACAGATACACGAAAAAGACATTGCACAGTATGGGTGGATGGCTGAATATGTACACTATACATTGGTGGATGTTGGATGGTTAACTATACTATACAGGTCGATGGCAGAGAAATACTTCAGTAGCTAAAAGTGTGTCTCATATGAGTGAAGGTATGGAAGACTCTGTGCTGCCTGTCTTTAGTCCACAGCTGTGTGAAGGTATGGAAGACTGTGCTGCCTGTCTTTAGTCCACAGCTGTGTGAAGGTATGAAAGACTCTGTGCTGCCTGTCTTTAGTCCACAGCTGTGTGAAGGTATGGAAGACTCTGTGCTGCCTGTCTTTAGTCCACAGCTGTGTGAAGGTATGGAAGACTCTGTGCTGCCTGTCTTTAGTCCACAGCTGTGTGAAGGTATGGAAGACTCTGTGCTGCCTGTCTTTAGTCCACAGCTGTGTGAAGGTATGGAAGACTCTGTGCTGCCTGTCTTTAGTCCACAGCTGTGTGAAGGTATGGAAGACTCTGTGCTGCCTGTCTTTAGTCCACAGCTGTGTGAAGGTATGGAAGACTCTGTGCTGCCTGTCTTTAGTCCACAGCTGAGTGAAGGTATGGAAGACTCTGTGCTGCCTGTCTTTAGTCCACAGCTGTGTGAAGGTATGGAAGACTCTGTGCTGCCTGTCTTTAGTCCACAGCTGAGTGAAGGTATGGAAGACTCTGTGCTGCCTGTCTTTAGTCCACAGCTGTGTGAAGGTATGGAAGACTGTGCTGCCTGTCTTTAGTCCACAGCTGTGTGAAGGTATGAAAGACTCTGTGCTGCCTGTCTTTAGTCCACAGCTGTGTGAAGGTATGGAAGACTCTGTGCTGCCTGTCTTTAGTCCACAGCTGTGTGAAGGTATGGAAGACTCTGTGCTGCCTGTCTTTAGTCCACAGCTGTGTGAAGGTATGGAAGACTCTGTGCTGCCTGTCTTTAGTCCACAGCTGTGTGAAGGTATGGAAGACTCTGTGCTGCCTGTCTTTAGTCCACAGCTGTGTGAAGGTATGGAAGACTCTGTGCTGCCTGTCTTTAGTCCACAGCTGTGTGAAGGTATGGAAGACTGTGCTGCCTGTCTTTAGTCCACAGCTGTGTGAAGGTATGGAAGACTCTGTGCTGCCTGTCTTTAGTCCACAGCTGTGTGAAGGTATGGAAGACTCTGTGCTGCCTGTCTTTAGTCCACAGCTGTGCAGACATTACATTTGTTTTTAAAGCTGCTTTTCTAGTGTCATCAATGACGTGTCCATATGTTATTGTAGATGTTTTTTAATACTTGTTGTGGTATTTCTATTTATTTATTAAACGTCTTTAATGTCAGCTCTTCTCTCTGTCACTATGCCGGTTTGTTCATGGGATTTAGGCAATGTTTTTGGTTGTTTCTAGTCCATTTCTCAGACAGCTTTTGTAGTGGATTAAGGGCTTTGGACAACAAAAAAGATATCTATGGACCGGCTGTATTTCCTGTCACTCAATACATTCCAACTCCTCCGACCAGACGCTGGAAAAAACCCTCCAACCATTCTTGTAATTCCACTCCTCTCTCTCTTCCTCTTTCACTGGTGTTTATAAAACTTCTTCCTCAGCCTCAGAGCACGTTACTACTTCACAGCAGCTTTGTTTTTTCTGTGTACAACAGTGCCATACAATTAAAATCAAAGAAGAGAGAGAGAGAGAGAGAGAGAGAGAGAGAGAGAGAGAGAGAGAGAGAGAGAGAGAGAGAGAGAGAGAGAGAGAGAGAGAGAGAGAGAGAGAGAGAGAGAGAGAGAGAGAGAGAGAGAGAGAGAGAGAGAGAGAGAGAGAGAGACTCTTTGAGAAGCCGGTCACAAGTGAAGCATGGTCACCTCTAACCTGGGCCAGGAATCCCCACCTCCAACACCCTGAGCAGCAGCTGGCTGTCTGGCCGCTGCTCTAATGGCTGACATGGCGGTCTGGATGGGGCTGGACACTTTTGTCCACAGTTCCTCTCAATCAAACAACTGCTACTGCTACTGGGCGCACCCAACATTCCCAGGGACCCGCATTATGAAACACACAGACATACAGGGAAACACATAGGGATGCATTCATTCATTCACACAAACACACACACACACACACACACACACACACACACACACACACACACACACACACACACACACACACACACACACACACACACACACACACACACACACACACACACACAGACATACTTTGTCTACCACACACAATCTCTCTCTAACTCTCTCTTTCACACAGACCCTCTGTTTAAAGCACACATGCTCTTTGTAAGACAAATTGTACCTAGCACGCATACTCTACAGTGCATATACACACGTTATAATAACCTTTTAAAGACAACCCAACACTTACACAATCCTCTTCTTGATAAACAGTCATATTACCGATAGATAAGTGGAAATAATCATGAAACTAGGGTCATTAATTGTAGTTATAGTACACTCATCTAAGCCATCAGTGAACAAATACAATAAGACCTTCATTCAGAAATAATGCATAGAGAACTAAAGGCTAGAAGATTGTGCTAATAAGGCGTATAATGGGGAGAATGTGTTCTATTCAGAGCCATGCAGACACCATGCAGAGGAGAGAGACTGGCACAGTTGGCCAGAGGTGAACTGTTACAAAACACACATTGTAAATGAATAGACACTGGGGGAGAGAGGAAGATTTACATAAATAAGGGATACTCACTGAAATAATAGTGGGCAGTTATTCAGTTGAAGTTCTCTGCTTGTCTCGTCGATGTTATTGCAGGAAGTGGAAAAAGAAAGAGAAAGGCTCCATAGCCGAGGAATAGCTAACTTCCCTCAAGTGCACACGTTGAAAAGTTAGTGTGGAACTGAGGGGAATGGGTTCTTCTTTCTCTCTCCCTCCCTCCCTCCCTCCCTCTCCCTCTCTCCCTCTCTCCCTGTCTCTGTCCCACACGCGCAAAAACACACAAACTATGTCTGTCCGATCTTCTGATCTCCTGCACGATCTGTCTCTGTCTCTGTTTCTGTCTCTGTCTCTGTCTCTGTCTCTGTCTCTGTTTCTGTCTCTGTCTCTGTCTCTGTCTCTGTCTCTGTCTCTGTCAAACATACATGCACATACACACAAAGGAGCTTGGCTGCGCAAGTTATTAAACTGCTCCACATTTAATTGCATGAACTATATATGAACCAGTTGATGGACAGGAGCACATTTAATCATGTGTGGAAGAGGAAGAGCAGTTATTGGCTGAGCCTTTAAGAGCCAGGGGCTAGGGCTCAGTGATTGGTCAGTGTTCAGACCATTTAAAACCCTCTCTATTTAATGGCTGCTGGTGTGGGCGGGGCCTGTGTTTGGGTGAAGGACTGGCTCTGAAAAAATGTCCCGAGAGTTCTGCTACTTTGCCACCCGTTTTATCATTGAAATATAGTCAGTATTTTTTTTAAATGACACACTTTGGAGTATCAAATTAAGCATATCAACTACAATGTCTTACCCAACTGTTTGAACAAAAACATTACTAAAATATATTTTGCATCATTGATGGTACATACAAGAAAAATCATAGTTTGAAATGGATTAATTTGAGTCTCCTCTGCTTTTGTCTGGTTTCGCTTGCCAAGGATGGAGATTCCTCTCAGCCCCACACTCCTCCCATGTCTCCCTGTGATGCACCAGCTAGATGCAGCCCCACACTCCTCCCTTTGTGTGTCTCTCCCCCTCTCTCCCCCTCTCTCCCCAGTGATGACGACAGCCTGGGCCCGGGTGTGCTGCCAAGCGCTTTCATTCACACCTGATTGGATCAGCGTGACCTCGATAACATCACTCTGTTCCGCGCACTGCGCCACACTGGGACACAAGCCTTTTGTTTGGGTTGAGAAAATACTGTGTCTGCACAAATTGACACTGAATAAGATGGAGGGGATATTAAAGTAGAAATGTCTAAAGATGTGAGAGGGGAGAATGTGCGCGTGAGAAAAGAGTTGGATAGAACGTCTTACAATGGGGCTATTGTATAGTATTTACTGTAATTTGAAGGGGAATATGTATACTGAGCACAGTCTACAGTACATGTAGGTAAGCTATAAAGTAAGATAATCCATTGTCTCTGTCCGGGAGTGTTCTTACACTGAGGTGGAAATATTGAAATACGGTCTTTCAGTGATTAGAGTATAGTTTGGGAACCATGGCTGTGTGTGTAGGTGTGTGACGATGAAAGCTACTTCAGCACAGCATGATTGCATCAGTCTTCTTTCTGTAACCCACATTATAATATTATCATATTGGGCGATTCCAAGCCAGCGTGGCCCGCAAATATCTTTGGTATCACAGATTGTTCTGTCAATTTTCACATATAAACTTAGTTAGGAGGAAGGATACTTCACATGCTTTTTACATTTGTATCACTAACACATTTTTGGAAAATCATGATGAAACTGGCAATTGTTTGGCCCTTTTTCGACCTGCCTCTTTAAGACCCTATGATCTGTGAAACGTACATGATACAGACAACATCTTGGTATCATTATACTTTTATAGTTTGCTCTAAAATATGAAATAGGTCTTTATTCGGAAGAAAAACTAATTATTCAACTTTACAAATATTATTATTATAAATTTCTCAAATGTACCCTTTTTGATTTTTTTTTTTTTTGACGTAATGTTTGGAACAATAAACTCTTCAAACACATCACATTTCCAGGGTGGGCTCTCTGCTACTTTTAAATAAATTATCAATTTTATACATACATGTACTTTATAGGTCATTAACCAATCACAGCCCTCTTCTAGGATTGCAGATTCAGCAAATCACCAGCAGAGGGACTTCCCTTTGAATCCATTTTCACATTCACTGTGTTGGTGGTGCTTGAACTTTAAAAGTAGCAGAGAGGCCACTCTAGAAATGTGATGTACTTGTAGAGTTTATGGTTTAAAACAATATGTCTAAAAATTAACAAAATCAAAAAGGGTACTTTTGAGAAATAAATAAAACATTTGAATGTTGAATAAATGAATGTGTAAAATTGTTCACCTGTTAGGGCACATTATTAGGAGTATAATGACACCAGGGTGTTGTCTGTAACACGTACAGGAGGCTGGTGGCAACTTAATTGGGGAAGATGGGCTCGTGTTAATGGCTGTAGCAGAATCAGTGGAATGGTATCAAATACATCATGTTTTTTTTCTCTTATTTGCTCCGTTCCAGCCTTTATTATGAGCCGTCCTCCCCTCAGAAGCCTCCATTGGTATCATGTATGGTTCATGGATCATTGGGTCTTACATGGGGCATGTATATGTCTAAAAAGGGTGATTTTCCCAATAATGGTGTTACAAATGTAAAAAGCATATCAAACATCCTTCCTCCTAATGAAGTTTCTATGTGAGAATTGCCAGAAAAAATCAGAGATACCAAAAATATCACCCTGTCTTTTCCTGCTGGTATGGAATCGCCGTCTTTTCCTGCTGGTATGGATTCGCTCTGTCTTTTCCTGCTGGTATGGAATCACCGTCTTTTCCTGCTGGTATGGAATCACCGTCTTTTCCTGCTGTTATGGAATCACCGTCTTTTCCTGCTGGTATGGAATCACCGTCTTTTCCTGCTGGTATGGAATCACCGTCTTTTCCTGCTGGTATGGAATCACCGTCTTTTCCTGCTGGTATGGAATCACCGTCTTTTCCTGCTGGTATGGAATCACCGTCTTTTCCTGCTGGTATGGAATCACCGTCTTTTCCTGCTGGTATGGAATCACCGTCTTTTCCTGCTGGTATGGAATCACCGTCTTTTCCTGCTGGTATGGATTCGCTCTGTCTTTTCCTGCTGGTATGGATTCGCTCTGTCTTTTCCTGCTGGTATGGATTCGCTCTGTCTTTTCCTGCTGGTATGGATTCGCTCTGTCTTTTCCTGCTGGTATGGAATCACCGTCTTTTCCTGCTGGTATGGATTCGCTCTGTCTTTTCCTGCTGGTATGGATTCGCTCTGTCTTTTCCTGCTGGTATGGAATCGCTCTGTCTTTTCCTGCTGGTATGGATTCGCTCTGTCTTTTCCTGCTGGTATGGATTCGCTCTGTCTTTTCCTGCTGGTATGGATTCGCTCTGTCTTTTCCTGCTGGTATGGATTTGCTCTGTCTTTTCCTGCTGGTATGGAATCGCTCTGTCTTTTCCTGCTGGTATGGATTCGCTCTGTCTTTTCCTGCTGGTATGGATTCGCTCTGTCTTTTCCTGCTGGTATGGATTCGCCCTGTCTTTTCCTGCTGGTATGGATTCGCTCTGTCTTTTCCTGCTGGTATGGATTCGCCTACAACTCTGTTGTTTACTATCCACGCTATTTAGAAATGTTTCTCTTATATATTCATTTGATGATCTAGTGTGATTTCCTCATGCTCAGATCATCTCTGGTACAGAGCTGAGGTATGGGGGTCGATGGGGAGGCAAGTTGGAGAATAGGGGAGGATAGCGGGACGGGGAGCACTTCCTGCAGCTGTGACCTGTCCTTGACCTGCCCTCCATCAGAATAAACACAGACCTGTCCTTGACCTGCCCTCCATCAGAATAAACACAGACCTGTCCTTGACCTGTCCTCCATCAGAATAAACACAGACCTGTCCTTAACCTGCCCTCCATCAGAATAAACACAGACCTGTCCTCGACCTGCCCTCCATCAGAATAAACACAGACCTGTCCTCGACCTGCCCTCCATCAGACTAAACACAGACCTGTCCTCAACCTGCCCTCCATCAGACTAAACACAGACCTGTCCTCCATCAGACTAAATACAGACCTGTCCTCGACCTGCCCTCCATCAGACTAAACACAGACCTGTCCTCAACCTGCCCTCCATCAGACTAAACACAGACCTGTCCTCCATCAGACTAAACACAGACCTGTCCTCGACCTGCCCTCCATCAGAATAAACACAGACCTGTCCTCGACCTGCCCTCCATCAGACTAAACACAGACCTGTCCTCGACCTGCCCTCCATCAGACTAAACACAGACCTGTCCTCCATCAGACTAAATACAGACCTGCCCTCCATCAGACTAAACACAGACCTGTCCTCCATCAGACTAAACACAGACCTGTCCTCGACCTGCCCTCCATCAGAATAAACACAGACCTGTCCTCGACCTGCCCTCCATCAGACTAAACACAGACCTGTCCTCCATCAGACTAAACACAGACCTGTCCTCCATCAGACTAAATACAGACCTGCCCTCCATCAGACTAAACACAGACCTGTCCTCCATCAGACTAAATACAGACCTGTTCTCCATCAGACTAAATACAGACCTGGCCATAGCTGCTTACTGCCACATGTCATCCTACAACTCACATGGAACCTACAGTATAGTACGAACACACGCACACACACACACACACACACACACACACACACACACACACACACACACACACACACACACACACACACACACACACACACACACACACGGGACGATACCAGTATCACAATTATTTTTTATCCATGTCAAAAATGTAAATACAAAGCAGAGAGAAACTATTTGGTCCTTTTAAAACCTGCAGTCCTCGACCTGCCCTCCATCAGAATAAACACAGACCTGTCCTCGACCTGCCCTCCATCAGACTAAACACAGACCTGTCCTCAACCTGCCCTCCATCAGACTAAACACAGACCTGTCCTCCATCAGACTAAACACAGACCTGTCCTCGACCTGCCCTCCATCAGAATAAACACAGACCTGTCCTCGACCTGCCCTCCATCAGACTAAACACAGACCTGTCCTCGACCTGCCCTCCGTCAGACTAAACACAGACCTGTCCTCCATCAGACTAAATACAGACCTGCCCTCCATCAGACTAAACACAGACCTGTCCTCCATCAGACTAAACACAGACCTGTCCTCGACCTGCCCTCCATCAGAATAAACACAGACCTGTCCTCGACCTGCCCTCCATCAGACTAAACACAGACCTGTCCTCCATCAGACTAAACACAGACCTGTCCTCCATCAGACTAAATACAGACCTGCCCTCCATCAGACTAAACACAGACCTGTCCTCCATCAGACTAAATACAGACCTGTTCTCCATCAGACTAAATACAGACCTGGCCATAGCTGCTTACTGCCACATGTCATCCTACAACTCACATGGAACCTACAGTATAGTACGAACACACGCACACACACACACACACACACACACACACACACACACACACACACACACACACACACACACACACACACACACACACACACACACACACACACACACACACACGGGACGATACCAGTATCACAATTATTTTTTATCCATGTCAAAAATGTAAATACAAAGCAGAGAGAAACTATTTGGTCCTTTTAAAACCTGCAGTCCTTGACCTGCCCTCCATCAGAATAAACACAGACCTGTCCTCGACCTGCCCTCCATCAGACTAAACACAGACCTGTCCTCGACCTGCCCTCCATCAGACTAAACACAGACCTGTCCTCAACCTGCCCTCCATCAGACTAAACACAGACCTGTCCTCCATCAGACTAAATACAGACCTGTCCTCGACCTGCCCTCCATCAGACTAAACACAGACCTGTCCTCAACCTGCCCTCCATCAGACTAAACACAGACCTGTCCTCCATCAGACTAAACACAGACCTGTCCTCGACCTGCCCTCCATCAGAATAAACACAGACCTGTCCTCGACCTGCCCTCCATCAGACTAAACACAGACCTGTCCTCGACCTGCCCTCCATCAGACTAAACACAGACCTGTCCTCCATCAGACTAAATACAGACCTGCCCTCCATCAGACTAAACACAGACCTGTCCTCCATCAGACTAAACACAGACCTGTCCTCGACCTGCCCTCCATCAGAATAAACACAGACCTGTCCTCGACCTGCCCTCCATCAGACTAAACACAGACCTGTCCTCCATCAGACTAAACACAGACCTGTCCTCCATCAGACTAAATACAGACCTGCCCTCCATCAGACTAAACACAGACCTGTCCTCCATCAGACTAAATACAGACCTGTTCTCCATCAGACTAAATACAGACCTGGCCATAGCTGCTTACTGCCACATGTCATCCTACAACTCACATGGAACCTACAGTATAGTACGAACACACGCACACACACACACACACACACACACACACACACACACACACACACACACACACACACACACACACACACACACACACACACACACACACACGGGACGATACCAGTATCACAATTATTTTTTATCCATGTCAAAAATGTAAATACAAAGCAGAGAGAAACTATTTGGTCCTTTTAAAACCTGCAGAATGTAAAATACTGTGTGGTTTAGTTTGGAAAATAAATAAATGTAACTCTGGATGAAAACATAATGATGTTTGTTTCCAACATTAGGGCTGTTTTCCTAAAGAAGTTAAATCTGCTTCGTGTTTTGTTTCCTTGCGCGATACTAACGAGTATAGCAATACTGGTATCATCCCGGCCCTATAATTACACACACACAAACACACACTCCCAATGAACACACACACACACACACACAAACACACACTCCCAATGAACACACACACACACAAACACACACTCCCAATGAACACACACACACAAACACACACTCCCAATGAACACACACACTCCCAATGAACACACACACACACACACAAACACACACTCCCAATGAACACACACACACAAACACACACTCCCAATGAACACACACACACAAACACACACTCCCAATGAACACACACACACAAACACACACTCCCAATGAACACACACACACAAACACACACTCCCAATGAACACACACACACAAACACACACTCCCAATGAACACACACACACAAACACACACTCCCAATGAACACACACACACAAACACACACTCCCAATGAACACACACACACAAACACACACTCCCAATGAACACACACAAACAAACACACACAGTCTCATGTTTTATGGGGATGCTCTGTTCACCATGTTCTCTTTGATACATCAAAGCATTTTGGGTGTGGGGATATGGGTTAGTGTGTGTGGGTGTGGGGATATGGGTTAGTGTGTGTGGGTGTGGGGATATGGGTTAGTGTGTGTGGGTGTGGGGATATGGGTTAGTGTGTGTGGGTGTGGGGATATGGGTTAGTGTGTGTGGGTGTGGGGATATGGGTTAGTGTGTGTGGGTGTGGGGATATGGGTTAGTGTGTGTGGGTGTGGGGATATGGGTTAGTGGGTGTGGGGATATGGGTTAGTGGGTGTGGGTGTGGGGATATGGGTTAGTGTGTGTGGGTGTGGGGATATGGGTTAGTGGGTGTGGGTGTGGGGATATGGGTTAGTGGGTGTGGGTGTGGGGATATGGGTTAGTGGGTGTGGGGATATGGGTTAGTGTGTGTGGGTGTGGGGATATGGGTTAGTGTGTGTGGGTGTGGGGATATGGGTTAGTGTGTGTGGGTGTGGGGATATGGGTTAGTGGGTGTGGGGATATGGGTTAGTGGGTGTGGGTGTGGGGATATGGGTTAGTGTGTGTGGGTGTGGGGATATGGGTTAGTGGGTGTGGGTGTGGGGATATGGGTTAGTGGGTGTGGGTGTGGGGATATGGGTTAGTGGGTGTGGGGATATGGGTTAGTGGGTTAGGGTGTGGGGATATGGGTTAGTGTGTGTGGGTGTGGGGATATGGGTTAGTGGGTATGGGGATATGGGTTAGTGTGTGTGGGTGTGGGGATATGGGTTAGTGGGTGTGGGGATATGGGTTAGTGTGTGTGGGTGTGGGGATATGGGTTAGTGTGTGTGGGTGTGGGGATATGGGTTAGTGGGTGTGGGGATATGGGTTAGTGTGTGTGGGTGTGGGGATATGGGTTAGTGGGTGTGGGTGTGGGGATATGGGTTAGTGTGTGTGGGTGTGGGGATATGGGTTAGTGTGTGTGGGTGTGGGGATATGGGTTAGTGGGTGTGGGGATATGGGTTAGTGTGTGTGGGTGTGGGGATATGGGTTAGTGTGTGTGGGTGTGGGGATATGGGTTAGTGGGTGTGGGTGTGGGGATATGGGTTAGTGTGTGTGGGTGTGGGGATATGGGTTAGTGGGTGTGGGTGTGGGGATATGGGTTAGTGGGTGTGGGTGTGGGGATATGGGTTAGTGGGTGTGGGGATATGGGTTAGTGGGTGTGGGTGTGGGGATATGGGTTAGTGTGTGTGGGTGTGGGGATATGGGTTAGTGGGTGTGGGGATATGGGTTAGTGTGTGTGGGTGTGGGGATATGGGTTAGTGGGTGTGGGGATATGGGTTAGTGTGTGTGGGTGTGGGGATATGGGTTAGTGTGTGTGGGTGTGGGGATATGGGTTAGTGGGTGTGGGGATATGGGTTAGTGTGTGTGGGTGTGGGGATATGGGTTAGTGGGTGTGGGTGTGGGGATATGGGTTAGTGTGTGTGGGTGTGGGGATATGGGTTAGTGTGTGTGGGTGTGGGGATATGGGTTAGTGGGTGTGGGGATATGGGTTAGTGTGTGTGGGTGTGGGGATATGGGTTAGTGTGTGTGGGTGTGGGGATATGGGTTAGTGGGTGTGGGTGTGGGGATATGGGTTAGTGGGTGTGTGTGTGGGGATATGGGTTAGTGGGTGTGGGGATATGGGTTAGTGGGTGTGGGTGTGGGGATATGGGTTAGTGGGTGTGGGTGTGGGGATATGGGTTAGTGGGTGTGGGTGTGGGGATATGGGTTAGTGGGTGTGGGTGTGGGGATATGGGTTAGTGGGTGTGGGTGTGGGGATATGGGTTAGTGGGTGTGGGTGTGGGGATATGGGTTAGTGGGTGTGGGTGTGGGGATATGGGTTAGTGGGTGTGGGGATATGGGTTAGTGTGTGTGGGGATATGGGTTAGTGGGTGTGGGTGTGGGGATATGGGTTAGTGGGTGTGGGTGTGGGGATATGGGTTAGTGGGTGTGGGGATATGGGTTAGTGGGTGTGGGGATATGGGTTAGTGTGTGTGGGGATATGGGTTAGTGGGTGTGGGTGTGGGGATATGGGTTAGTGGGTGTGGGGATATGGGTTAGTGGGTGTGGGGATATGGGTTAGTGGGTGTGGGGATATGGGTTAGTGGGTGTGGGGATATGGGTTAGTGGGTGTGGGGATATGGGTTAGTGTGTGTGGGGATATGGGTTAGTGGGTGTGGGGATATGGGTTAGTGGGTGTGGGTGTGGGGATATGGGTTAGTGGGTGTGGGTGTGGGGATATGGGTTAGTGTGTGTGGGGATATGGGTTTGTGTGTGTGGGGAAATGGATTAGTGGGTGTGGGTGTGGGGATATGGGTTAGTGTGTGTGGGGATATGGGTTAGTGGGTGTGGGTGTGGGGATATGGGTTAGTGGGTGTGGGTGTGGGGATATGGGTTAGTGGGTGTGGGTGTGGGGATATGGGTTAGTGGGTGTGGGTGTGGGGATATGGGTTAGTGGGTGTGGGTGTGGGGATATGGGTTAGTGGGTGTGGGTGTGGGGATATGGGTTAGTGGGTGTGGGTGTGGGGATATGGGTTAGTGTGTGTGGGGATATGGGTTAGTGTGTGTGGGGATATGGGTTAGTGGGTGTGGGGATATGGGTTAGTGTGTGTGGGTGTGGGGATATGGGTTAGTGTGTGTGGGGATATGGGTTAGTGGGTGTGGGGATATGGGTTAGTGTGTGTGGGTGTGGGGATATGGGTTAGTGTGTGTGGGTGTGGGGATATGGGTTAGTGTGTGTGGGGATATGGGTTAGTGTGTGTGGGTGTGGGGATATGGGTTAGTGTGTGTGGGTGTGGGGATATGGGTTAGTGGGTGTGGGTGTGGGGATATGGGTTAGTGGGTGTGGGTGTGGGGATATGGGTTAGTGGGTGTGGGTGTGGGGATATGGGTTAGTGGGTGTGGGTGTGGGGATATGGGTTAGTGGGTGCTGCTAAATCACACACTGCCCATGTTGGTTCACACTGAGTTGTGTGTTTCAGGGAAAGGTGCGTTACATCTCTGTTGAGATTCAAATAGTGTATTCATTGGCCATTTGAATGGATGGTCCCAGCAGGGTTTTGTGACCATAACAAATCTGCTCTTTCTGGGCCACTGGGAAACTAGGTCACTGGGTTGTCAGTTGCGGCAGTGCATGCATGTGTGTGTGTTTAACTTTGTAAAATCGTAGAGTAGGATGGGTTCCACAGATATGCAGTAGCGCTGTTGCAGAGATTCTCTCACATTGCAGTACAACAACCCAGAGAGAGAGAGAGAGAGAGAGAGAGAGAGATAGAGAGAGATATATGAAATTCTCTATCCTTGGTTGAGATGCCTAAGAACGTCAGAAAGGCAGGATCTTATTATCATAGTCAATGTGCAGGGTGGAGAGAGAGTGGAGGAGATTAGATGCTTCTGGCCTTTGAAGTATATTTTCCATTCATTGTGTGATGGAAAATTCCATCAAGTATTTGAGGGAGCACAGATAAGGGGCATCTGTTATAATTGCAGTGGCATTAAAAACCCTTGTGAGAAATAATATAATACTCTTTCCACCTCTTTTAAATGAAAAGATGTCCCTCATTTTCAGTAAGTGTCATTCATTTGTGTTTTTGTAAATCCAAAGAGACCAGCATAACAATGGGCACATAGTCATAGGAATGCATGTCCAAATACACTTTATATACAAACGTATGTGGACACCCCTTCAAATTAGTGGATTTGGCTAATCTCCATAGACAAACATTGGTAGTAGAATTGCCTGAAGAGCTTAATGACTTTCAATATGTCACCGTCATTGGATGCCACCTTTCCAAGAAGTCAGTTCGTAAAATGTCTGCCCTGCTAGAGCTACCCTAGTCAACTGTAAGTGATGTTATTGTGAAGTGGAAACATCTAGGAGCAACAACAGCTCAGCTGCGAAGTGGCAGGCCACACAAGCTCACAGAATGGGACCGCCGAGTGATGAAGCGTGTAGCGTGTAAAAATCGTCTGTCCTCGGTTGCAACACTCGCTACTGAGTTCCAAACTGCCTCTGGAAGCAACGTCAGCACAATAGCTGTTAGTCAGGAGCTTCATGAAATGGGTTTCCATGGCCGAGCAGCCGCACACAAGCCTAAGATCACCATGCGCAATGCCAAGCGTCGGCTAGAGTGGTGTAAAGCTCAACTCTGGAGCAGTGGAAATGCGTTCTCTGGAGTGATGAATCACGCCTCACCATCTGGCAGTCTGACGGACTGATCTGGATTAGGCAGATCCAAGTAGAACGCTACCTGCCTGAATGCAACTGTAACATGCCAACTGTAACGTTTGGTGGAGGAGGAATAATGGTCTGGGGCTGTTTTTCCTGCAAGTTCCATGCAGAAATGGTTTGTTGAGATCGGTGTGGAAGAACTTGACTGGCCTGCACAGAGACCTGACCTCAACCCCATCAAACACCTTAGGGATGAATTGGAACACCGACTGCGAGCCAGGCCTAATCACCCAACATCAGTGCCCGACCTCACTATTGCTCTTGTGGCTGAATGGAAGCAAGTCCTCGCAGCAATGTTCCAACATCTAGTGGAAAGCCTTCCCAGAAGAGTGGGGGCTGTTATAGCAGCAAAGGGGGAACCAACTCCATATTAATTCCCATGATTTTGGAATGAGATGTAGTATATAACATGTACAAGTCACAGTTCATAATCTGCCTTTTTTCTTAGATCCCTTTTATACTTCAGCAACTATTTCACCAGAGTGTTGAAATAATTGTTGGTGTTTTCAGGGTTTGATTGGATAGTTTTTGTCCAATATCTAACCCCTTATTTTGTTTTAACTATCAATTTAGTTATAGTCACTAACCCCCTCTTGGAATGGGAGTTGAAGGAGAAGGCTTATCTGGGAGGATGATGATGTTAGTGCAGTGATGTGTTCACAGTGTTAAAAACGAGGCAGGGCTGCAGGTCCAGGTGGTGCAACCATTTAATCTCCTGTGTTGGTGTGTCCTGCTCAGCTCATTGAACTTCACTTTGGATTCTTGGCGTCTTATGATTGGCAGGGGTTGGGTGTCAGGAAGTGACTGCTTAATGGGGCTGAGTCCTTGCCTGGTGCGTTCAATTACAGTGGGGTGAACAGGGTCACAGGGAGAGGACCTCCCCCCACCCTCCAGGACCCAACGAGAGGGGTCGGAGGAACTGAATGTCCACAGGGGCCCGAGGGTCCGAGGGGAGCACCATGACAGGATGTCCCTGAGGAGGTGTGGTGACAGGCCTTTAGCCCTCAAATCCTGTTGCAGGGCGTTGTGGATGTGCAACAGTGCGGCGCCAGACCAAACTCTGCAGACCTCACAGAGGTGTCTGAACAAGCCCGGCCATGTACTCTCTCACTCCCCACTTATTCTGGCTCCACACCTGACATACTCTGGCTCCACACCTGACATACTCTGGCTCCACATCTGACATACTCTGGCTCCACACCTGACATACTCTGGCTCCACATCTGACATACTCTGGCTCCACACCTGACATACTCTGGCTCCACACCTGAGATACTCTGGCTCCACACCTGACATACTCTGGCTCCACACCTGACATACTCTGGCTCCACACCTGACATACTCTGGCTCCACACCTGACATACTCTGGCTCCACACCTGACATACTCTGGCCTTATACCTGACATACTCTGGCTCCACACCTGACATACTCTGGCCTTATACCTGACATACTCTGGCTCCACACCTGACATACTCTGGCTCCACACCTGACATACTCTGGCTCCACACCTGACATACTCTGGCTCCACACCTGACATACTCTGGCTCCACACCTGACATACTCTGGCTCCACACCTGACATACTCTGGCTCCACACCTAACATACTCTGGCTCCACACCTGACATACTCTGGCTCCACACCTGACATACTCTGGCTCCACACCTGACATACTCTGGCTCCACACCTGACATACTCTGGCCTTATACCTGACATACTCTGGCTCCACACCTGACATACTCTGGCCTTATACCTGACATACTCTGGCTCCACACCTGACATACTCTGGCTCCACACCTGACATACTCTGGCTCCACACCTGACATACTCTGGCTCCACACCTGACATACTCTGGCTCCACACCTGACATACTCTGGCTCCACACCTGACATACTCTGGCTCCACACCTGACATACTCTGGCTCCACACCTGACATACTCTGGCCTTATACCTGACATACTCTGGCTCCACACCTGACATACTCTGGCTCCACACGTGACATATTCTGGCTCCACACCTGACATACTCTGGCTCCACACCTGACATACTCTGGCTCCACACCTGACATACTCTGGCTCCACACCTGACATACTCTGGCTCCACACCTGACATACTCTGGCTCCACACGTGACATATTCTGGCTCCACACCTGACATACTCTGGCTCCACACCTGACATACTCTGGCTCCACACCTGACATACTCTGGCTCCACACCTGACATACCCTGGCCCTATACCTGACATACCCTGGCCCCATACCTGACACTACCAAGTTTATACTTGACACAAATAGTACCTGCAAAACCTCTCGGGTTACGACTGTAACCCTTGTTCCCTGAGAAAGGGAACGAGAACTGCGTCGAACGACACTTTGGGGGAACGCCCCTCAGCGTAGCACCTCTGAAGCATGAATGAAACTAAGCCAATCTTGATTGGTGTTGCGTCGCGACGCAACGTGTGACGGCATCAGCGGTAGTTACAAAAGGACGTCGGCACACAAACAGAGTTAGCTTCTGTGATGAAGCAAGAGCTCCAGGCAGGGGAAGGTGTGGCGAAGGGATGCAGTTCGCGTTCCCTTTCTCAGGGAACAAGGGTTACAGTCGTAACCCGAGACGTTCCCTTTCGAGGGAAACTCGAACTGCGTCGAACGACACTTTGGGGGAACGAGTACCCACTATGCCACAACGAGCCCTGCCTGTAACAGTGTGAAGCTGAGCACAGGCACACTTAGGACGAGAGCACAAGGGTGCCAGGCGTAGATGGAATGTCCAGGCTATAAAATCTAATGAAAGTATGAGGGGTGGCCCATCCTGCTGCATCGCACACTTCTTGGATCGGGGCCCCTGAAAGGAATCGCCCTGACTTCCGCCATGAAGAGGACCTCTGAATATATATTTTGAGAGCTCTGACAGGGCAGAGCAAATGAAGTCTCTCTTCATCCGCCATCCCGTGGGGTGGAGGATGCAACGCCTGCAGAACCGTAGGCCGTGCCACATAGATGGCACCTTAGGCACATAGCCTGGCCTGGGATGCAGGATAGCAAACTCCAGGCACCCCTGGGATATCGAGAGCGCCTGAAGATCTCCTACTCTCCTCAGAGAAGTAATAGCCAACAAAAAAGCTACCTTTAGAGAAAGGTTCTTGGCCTCAGCCGACTCCAGAGGTTCGAAGGGGGCCTCGACCAGCCCTTCGAGAACCACTGCCAAGTCCCACGTGGGAACTCTGGTACGAGCCGCAGGTCTCATCCTCCAAGCCCAACGGAGGAAATGCACAACCAACTGATGTCTCCCCAGAGGCCCATCACCCAGAGGAGCGTGGAAAGCCGCAATGGCAGCCACGTACACCTTGAGTGTGGACGGGGTAAGACCAGCCGAGAAGCGATCTTGGAGGAACTCCAGCACTGAAGCCACCGGGCAGTTAACTGGATCCACCTCACGCTCTCTACACCATACGGTGAAAGCATTCCATTTTAGGCCGTACAATTTCCTCGTGGAGGAAGCTCTAGAGCTGAGTATGGTCTCTACTACTCCTGCTGACAGGCCAGCCTCTCGGTATTGTGCCCCCTCAGGGGCCAGACCCACAGTTTCCATAGTTCCGGCCGAGGGTGAAATATTGAGCCCTCTGCCTGTGTCAGCAGGTCTTTCCTGATGGGACTCTCCCATGGAGGGCCGTCCAGGAGCGATATTATGTCTGAGAACCATACTCGGGCCGGCCACAACGGGGCTACCAACAGTAAACTGATCCCGTCGCGACGGACCCTCTCTAGAACTCCCGGGAGCAGAGCGATCGGGGGAAATGCGTACAGACGCAGCCTCGGCCACGTCTGCACCAAGGCATCCAACCCCAGTGGGGCTGGATGTGTGAGGGAGAACCACAGTGGACAGTGCGCCGTCTCTCGAGACGCAAACAGATCCACTTCCACTGGGCCGAACCTCTGACATATTGACTCCACCACCTCGGTGTGGAGTCTCCATTCCCCGGGCCTCAGCCCCTGCCTCGACAGGATGTCTGCTCCCTGATTTTGATACCCTGGGATGTATGCTGCTCTGAGAGACAACAGTCTCCCCTGGGACCACAGGAGGATCTGATGCGCCAGTCTGCATAGCGATTTATATAGGCCACCACTGACATATTGTCTGACCTCACAAGGACATGATGACCTTTGAGGTCTGGCAGGAAACTCCTCAGAGCTCGGAACACCGCCAACATTTCCAGGCAATTGATGTGCCAGGAAGAATGATGGTCCTGCCACTGGCCTCTCATAAAGCGGCCGTCCATGACCGCGCCCCAGCCCGTGAGGGAGGCGTCTGTCGAAACGGCTTCAACCACCACTGCAGGGCCCTCATGTGCAGCAGGCCGAATGGAATGAAGTTGGACGCTGCTGCCATGAGCCCTAACACTCTCTGAAAATGTTTCACAGTGATGGCTTGGCCTAGTTTTATCCTGGACACCGTGGCTAGGATGGATTCGATCCGTGCGGGAGACAATTGTGCCCGCATCGTGACCGAATCCCACACCACTCCCAGGAACATGGTTCTCTGGGCTGGTGCCAACACGCTTTTTTCCGTGTTGAGTCTCAACCCCAGGCTCTGGATGTGGGCAAGGATGACATCTCGATGCCGAACTGCCAGCACTTGTGACTGGGCCATAATAAGCCAGTCGTCAATATAGTTGAGCACCCTGATACCCTGAAGCCTCAGCGGCGCTAGAGCTGCATACATGCATTTGGTAAATGTGCGAGGGGAGAGAGCTAGGCCGAACGGAAGAACCCGATATTGGTACGCTTCGCCCCCGAAAGCGAACCTCAGGAACTTCCTGTGAGATGGAAGGATGGATATGTGGAAGTATGCGTCCTTCAGATCTATCTAACCAATCCTCGGATTGAATTTGGTTCATGATGATGGGAATAGTGAGCATCTTTAACCTGAACCTCCTCAGAGACCGATTCAAGTGCCTGAGATCTATTATTGGACGTTAATCCCCCATCCTTCTTGGGAACTATGAAGTAGCGGCTGTAAAACCCGGACTCCCTGTCCGGTGGAGGGATATGCTCTATAGCCTCCTTTATCAGCAGGGAGTTTACTTCTTCTTCCAATACCCGACCCTGCTCTGGGTCGACTACAGTCCAGACCACCCCGCTGAATCTTGGTGGGCGGAAACCGAACTGCAGCCTGTACCCCTTTTGAATGGTGCGCAGGGCCCAAGGAGAAATATTTGTTAGATTTTTCCATGCATCGGATTTTACCAAGGGAACCAGCCTCTCTTCGGGTATCGTTCGAGATTCGTTCTCGACCCCCTGAGGCGGCTCTCCGGCAGGGTTTGATCGAAAATTATTCTCGGTGTGCGGACGCGAGCACTGCCTGGCCGCAGGCCTGTGGGGCGGACAGTGCAGCGTGCGTTCACTGGAAACCGATGCGTCCCGAAGCGCACTTGGTGGCGGGAAGTCGACATTGATTTCCTGCGGGCTCCGCGGAGGAGGTGACCTCGATCGCTCCACCACGAGTGGGGCAGCCCGCAGAGATCCTATGTTGGTTAGGATCTCTTTGCCGAAGCCTTTTTCGCCTACAGGACGGCTCTCAGCCGAAGCCTCAGCAGAAGCAGGGCGACCTGAGGGCCGTCCTGTAGGCGAAAAAGTCTATGCCCCCAAGCTGCTTGAGGGGGGGCTCTAGATGCAACGCTCTCTTTTTGTGCCTGTCTATGGCCGGAGGGGCTGGCGGATGGCTGCGGCTGCCCACTGGGGGCAGACTTCTTCAGTTTTGAGCGGCGAGGGAGATATTGCTTAAAGGCTGCAGACTGTTTTTTCACCTCCTGAAACCTGTCGACGATTGTAACGGAGTCGCTGAACAGGCCAGACGAAATCGGGGCATCAAGGAGGAAAGCCCTGTCTTTCTCCTTGATGCCCGATAAATTCAGCCAGAGGTGTCTCTCTGTGACCACCATAGCTGCCATAGAACGGCCGATAGCGCGGAATGTTTCCTTGGTGACACGGAGAGACAAGTCGGCAGCCCTACGTAATTTGGCTATATCATCAGGTGTTGGTCCCTCGCCCTCATAAATATCTTTAAGAAGGTCGGCCTGGTAAGCCTGCAGCACCGCCATAGTGTGCAGACCGGCACCAGCCCGACCCGCAGCCATATAAGCCCTGCCCACCAATTTAGATGTATCACGGCAGAGTTTGGTGGGCAGCACCGGGGTCTTCAGGGATGACGCAATGTCGGGTGAAAGAGGCATCATCCCGTAGCCATTATCTCTGGCCCCTGTGATGTTACTATAATCAAGGATAGGGGGGTTGGACAAGCGAGATGTATATGGTGTGTTCCACGATTTAGACAACTCGTTGAGGCTGCTCTCTGTGCTGCAGGAAGCACTCATCCAACTTGCTTTTCTTGCACTTGCACTTGCACTTCCTGCCTTTCACGTGGCCAACTAATATTTAAACGGACCACGGCACGAGAGACAACCTCCACCAGCTCCTCATATGCGGGGACATAGATTGGCGAGTCATCTCCATAGTCCCCGCCCTCGATGCTGAGCGCGTCCACAGCTCGAGCATCAGGTTCTCCGCTCGTGAGGAAGAAGCCGCGGGGCGGGCTTCCGCACGAGACGGGAGAACATCGGAACTGGCAGAAGATTCCTGAGAAAGTGCCTCGGCAGTCTCAGGATCCCCTGTCAGATCCATTTGCTAGCCCCATGATGAGCGCCACCGCGCCGCCTCAACGGACGCGGGACCCGCACCTTGGGGCTCGCGAGCCTGGCCATTATCAAAGATAGCCAGGCGAGACCGTGCAAGCAGCCCCCTCGAGAGCTGCCCGCGCATGCTGCGCTCCCAAACAGAGCACACACCCGTGATGTAACGAGGGCAGGGATGCACACACCGCTTGTAGCTCTCACTCGCCATATATATATTTTGTGACTGACAGACAACACCAAATAAGACACACACGACAGAGAGCGCTTGCTGAAGAACAGAAAGCTAACTCTGTTTGTGTGCCGACGTCCTTTTGTAACTTCCGCTGATGCCGTCACACGTTTCGTCGCGACGCAACACCAATCAAGATTGGCTTAGTTTCAATCATGCTTCAGAGGCGCTACGCTGTGGGGCGTTCGTCCAAAGTGTCGTTCGACACAGTTCGAGTTCCCTCGAAAGGGAACACCAGTGTCAACGTCAACAGTGAAGAGGCGACTCTGCGATGCTGGCCTTCTAGGCAGAGTTGAAAGAAAAAGCCATATCTCAGACTGGCCAATAAAAAGAAAAGATTAAGGACAAGAGAACACAGACACTGGACAGAGGAAGATATGGCTTTTTCTTTGCAACTCTGCCTAGTTGCTTCTTTAATCATCACAACAGTTTTTAGCTGTGCTAACATAATTGTAAAAGGGTTTTCTAATGATCAATTATCCTTTTAAAATGATAAACTTGGATTAGCTAACACAATGTACCATTGGAACACAGGAGTGATGGTTGCTGATAATGGGCCTCTGTACGCCTATGTAGATATTCCATTAAGAATCAGCTGTTTCCAGCTACATTAGTCATGTACAACATTAACAATGTCTACACTGTATTTCTGATCAATTTGATGTTATTTTAAATGGACAAAACATTTGCTTTTCTTTCAAAAACAAGGACATTTCTAAGTGACCCCAAACTTTTGAACTGTAGTGTGTATCAAACCTATATTTTTCACCCCTTCAGCAGCACACACTTAGTCACTGCATGGTTGATATCAGAATGGGAGGAGATATTATGACTGGGCTTGCTTCATGTGGTTGAGGTAGGTCTTCCACAGTGCACATGTAGAGGCCCAAGAAAGGGATGCCAAACCAACCAATGAAATACACATTCCCTTCACTTTTATTTTTATAATGAGATGGTTGGTCATTGTGTGAAGTCTTTGTTGGTTTTCTGGGGTTATTGTACTGTAATGTGTTACAGAGATCCTCCCCTCATGCAGCCTGTGAAGCCGGGTGGCTCAACATGAGGGGTATATTTTTAACCTTTAGTCACTAACTGGAGGTCGGAGAAAGGGGGGACACTCCCTTTTCTCTCCGTTCTCTCTTCCATACTCAACCCCACTCTTTGATTCGCTTCCAATCCCTCCCCTTCTCTTCCTCTCATCTCCTCTTTCTTTCTTTCTCCCTCTCTTCTCTTTTCAATACTTTTTTCAAGGTTTGTATAAAATATTTCAAGACATGGCATGAGGGTGCAGTGAGATAGCCGATGGGTTGGATGATACTTTTCTCGTCAATCATCTTGAAAGAACGTATACTTATAAACTGGAAGTCAACCAGTCCCCCATCGTTAACACAATAGAAAGGTCCATGCTTTATTATCTAAATGTTGAAACTGCGTGGGCGACGTAGAGAAACAAAATGGTGCAGTTTGAGGCCATGTGGTGGAGAGTGATGCAGGTTCTGGAGATGGTGGTGAGCAGGTGGGTCCTGGTAGGGGTGATGTAGTTGATATGGAGATGGGGGGTGAGCAGGTGGGTCCTGGTAGGGGTGATGTAGTTGATATGGAGATGGGGGGTGAGCAGGTGGGTCTGGGTCTGGGTAGGGGTGATTTAGTTGATATGGAGATGGAGGGTGAGCAGGTGGGTCTGGGCAGGGGTGATTTAGTTGATATGGAGATGGGGGGTGAGCAGGTGGGTCTGGGCAGGCGTGATTTAGTTGATATGGAGATGGGGGGTGAGCAGGTGGGTCTGGGTCTGGGTAGGGGTGATGTAGTTGATATGGAGATGGGGGGTGAGCAGGTGGGTCTGGGTCTGGGTAGGGGTGATGTAGTTGATATGGAGATGGAGGGTGAGCAGGTGGGTCTGGGCAGGGGTGATTTAGTTGATATGGAGATGGGGGGTGAGCAGGTGGGTCTGGGCAGGAGTGATGTAGTTGATATGGAGATGGGGGGTGAGCAGGTGGGTCTGGGCAGGAGTGATGTTGTGGATGTTTGTGTGCGTCTGTATGTTATCATTTCTATGTGTATGTTTTGTATTGTAAAATAAATAAATCATAATAATTGTTTTTAAATAAACAGTGGCAAGGTAAACAAAACCAAAGCATGGATTGCTGTCCATAGACTGTTTCCAGGCTAACGAAACCAACATGTACATTTTTCATTTGGATGAACTATCCATTTAATATTAAGGGGTGAAAATGTCTTGTTTTCCACCTAATAGCAGTAACAGCACCATCTAGTGGTCAGAACCTGGTAATATCAGTAACAGGACCATCTACTGGTCAGAATCTGGTAATATCAGTAACAGCACCATCTAGTGGTCAGAATCTGGCAATATCAGTAACAGCACCATCTAGTGGTCAGAACCTGGTAATATCAGTAACAGCACCATCTAGTGGTCAGAACCTGGTAATATCAGTAACAGGACCATCTAGTGGTCAGAACCTGGTAATATCAGTAACAGGACCGTCTAGTGGTCAGAACCTGGTAATATCAGTAACAGCACCATCTAGTGGTCAGAACATGGTAATAACAGTAACAGGACCATCTAGTGGTCAGAATCTGGTAATATCAGTAACAGGACCGTCTAGTGGTCAGAACCTGGTAATATCAGTAACAGGACAACTTCAATGACTAATATCTCTGAACATGTGAAAATAACCATTACCAAATTCCCTGGGAAGACATTACATAGTATAAAGAAACAATGAGTAACTCTGGTCCGTCAGCACTCATCCACTCAGGACCTATTTATTCATACAGGTCTGTATATACATACTCATGTACAGTTGTTATATTATATCACATGCAATATTGTAAGTAATTATTGGACGTAGGCATTCACTCAGGAATGCATATTAGTATCCTGCCAGTTGCACCTTTTCTCATTGCTTTTAGTATATCGAATGTGCAATAAGTGCAGTTGTCTGTAATTAAACCCTGCGCACTAAGGACTGTATTTTAAGGGAATTACTATTATTACCCCAAATGATATCATACACACATTTAGCTATTAAAGTATCTCTTCCTGTCATTTACCTGTACAGTTTGTGTAAACATGCAAGTATTCACTTATCTGTAAATATAACTGTATACCTAACTGTACAGCTAATTTAACTAATTTAACCATGCGAATTTTTCACTTACCTGTTAATTTACCCAGTCTGTCTATTAAGTAAACTATTATTACCCTCGCTCATATCATACGCATTTTTAGCTACTGAAGTATTTCTCTGCCATCGACCTGTATAGTATAGTTAACCATCCAACATCCACCAATGTATAGTGTACATATTCAGCCAACCACTCATACTATGCAATGTCCTTTTATAGCTTTTTTTTTTTTTTTTTTTGCACTCCAGATATCTTGTATTTCTATACTTTTTCATACTGCCGCTCTATGTATCATGTACCGTGTATCTGTCTTTTGTGTACTTTCGTTGTGGCATTTTGCACCTGCCCTGTGTTTTTGTTGTAGCTGCTTGACAATGAAATTTCCCCCCCGGGGGATCAATAAAGTACCTATCTATCTATCTATCTATCTATCTATCTATCTATCTATCTATCTATCTATCTATCTATCTATCTATCTATCTATCTATCTATCTATCTATCTATCTATCTATCTATCTATCTATCTATCTATCTATCTATCTATCTATCAATACTTCAAGCTGCAGCTCCATACTACTTGTCAGACATAGAGAACGGATACTGTATATTGGTTGTTGGGGTGAGATTGGCGTGGGGTGTGGGGGGTCTGTGGGTGACCTTTGATATGTTCATGTATTGGATATTATATGAATCCTATAAATTAAAATAGCAAATGTGGGTCCAATCAATGAGATTAAGATCTCAGAGATCAAATTGTGGATTTTTGTGTGCGTCTGTATGTTGTCGTTTGTATGTTTATGTTTTGTATTGTAAAATACAAATATGTTACAAAAAACCTAATATTTCAAATCTGAAAACCTTGAATCGTCATGGTGACAGTAATCCTCCAAGGTGTTCTTCTCTACTCATGGATACAGAATGTTAGCATTATGAGGTGTCTGCCTAGACTGCCTGTACCTCTTTGTATGGAAGAGAAACTGTTGCACATGCAATGCAAATGTTCATAAGAGGCCCTTGGATTAATGAATTGATGCTTTGATACGCGATAATGGAAGTAGTTAGGAATAATATATTTGACAAATATTTTTAGTGTGAGTATTCACCATTCACATAGTCTCACCACTCACTACTTCTTGCCTCTCTCTCTCTCTCTCTCTCTCTCTCTCTCTCTCTCTCTCTCTCTCTCTCTCTCTCTCTCTCTCGTGTGGCTGAACTGGGCCCATTTATAATTCAGCTCCTTCCATAATTCATCCATTCCACTCAATACTTCCCAATCCGTTATTTTCCACCTTGATGCAAATTAGCATAAAATCTGTGTCCCACCGACGAAAATAGAACAAACCAAACAATGATAAAGAAGAGGTGAGAAGAAGTCAGTGCAGTCAGCGTTCATTTCCATAGCCCTCTCTCTGTGATTTTATGCTTTGTGACATATTGAGTCTAATTTCTAGCCTAAAGAACTTAACATCTCTGGCCTATTTTGTTGTTCTGTGTTTGGGTGGGTGATGTCACAATTTCTGGCTTTTAAGGCTAACCTGTCTTCAGTGGTCTGAAGTATTTGGAGGTTTAAGGGGCAGCAAGCCTGAGTAAGGTGGTCAAGCAGAGCTCATAAGCTAAGTCATTATAACAGTCAACTATCTCTGCTCAGCATCTTTGTCATACCAGTCACCTTTCTCAGCAAGCCATGACAACCACCCTCTCAGATTGTTCTGAATTGATTTTTGCAGTTTGAAACAGATAAGATAAGCAATCTTGCAACATCATTTTGTTGAAATAGAATTTGATCTCTGAGAAGCGCATTGATTGGACTCAAATTTGCCATTTTAATTTATAGGATTCATATAATATCCAATACATGAACATATCAAAGGTCACCCACAGACCCCCCACACCCCACGCCAATCTCACCCCAACAACCAATATACAGTATCCGTTCTCTATGTCTGACAAGTAGTATGTAGCTGCAGCTTGAAGTATTGTTTCTTTATACTATGTAATGTATTCCCAGGGAATTAGGTGATGGTTATTTGCAGAGAAATTAGATTTATTTATTTTACAATACAAAACATACACATACAAATGATAACATACAGACGCACACAAACATCCACAACATCAACCCTGCCCAGACCCACCTGCTCACCCCCCATCTCCATATCAACTAAATCACCCCTGCCCAGACCCACCTGCTCACCCCCCATCTCCATATCAACTACATCAACCCTGCCCAGACCCACCTGCTCACCCCCCATCTCCATATCAACTACATCACCCCTGCCCAGACCCACCTGCTCACCCCCCATCTCCATATCAACTACATCACCCCTACCCAGACCCACCTGCTCACCTCCATCTCCAGAACCCGCATCACTCTCCACCACATGGACTCAAACTGCACCATTTTGTTCCTCTCCACCTTGCAACTGTTTAAAAAAAAGGTTTTAGCATTTATAGTACAAATTAAATGGAAGTGAATGGTACCTATATTAATTTTCACGCTTTATGTCCAGATCATATAAAGTGCATTCGGAAAGTATTCAGAACACTTAACTTTTTCCACATGTTGTTACGTTACAGCCTTATTCTAAAATGGATTACATTAATTTTTTTCCTCATCAATCTACACTCAATAGCCTGTATTGACAAGAAAAACCTGAAATATCACGATTACAGCCTCCAGTCTTCTTGGGTTTGACGCTACAAGCTTGGTACACCTGTATTTGGGGAGTTTCTCCCATTCTTCTCTGCAGATCCTCTCAAGCTCTGTCAGGTTGATGGGGAGCGTCGCTGCACAGCTATTTTCAGGTCTCTCCAGAGATGTTCGATCGGGTTTAAGTCCGGGCTCTGAATGGGCCACTCAAGGACATTCAGAGACTTGTCCCAAAGCCCAGGAGTGGCTGTGTGTCTTGGCTGTGTGTTTAGGGTCAGTGTCCTGTTGAAAGGTGAACCTTCACCCCAGTCTGAGGTCCTGAGCACTCTGGAACAGGTTCATCAAGGATCTCTCTGTACTTTGCTCCGTTCATCTTTCCCTTGATCCTGACTAGTCTCCCAGCCCCTGCCACTGGAAAACATCCCCACAGCATGATGATGCCGCCACAATGGTGCCAGGTTTCCTCCAGACGTCACACTTGGCATTCAGGCTTAATCAGACCAGAGAATCTTGTTTCTCATGTTCTGAGAGTCTTTGGGTGGCTTTTGGCAAACTCCAAGCAGGCTGTCATGTGCCTTTTACTGAGGAGTGGCTTCCGTCTGGCCACTCTACCATAAAGTGTACTTGTGTAAATAAGGTGTTTTTCTTTGTTTTTGTTTTTTTGTTTTTTTGCAAAAATTTCTAAAAACCTGTTTTTGCTTTGTCATTATGGGGTATTGTGTGTAGATTGATGATATATATATATATATATATTTTTTTATACATTTTAGAATAAGGTTGTAACCTAACAAAATGTGGCATGGCCTATATCCTTTTTCATAGTAACTTCATGGCTTTCCTGTGTTATATTCCACCTGATCCATTGTAGTCTGTGTTCATGTCATCTAAGTTTCAATACGTCTCCATTTGAATGTGTAAAGAAGAAGAACACGTATTATGAATGTACAGTTCCTGAATGTTCCAAGACATAGCATTCCTGTGTCTTGTGAATGCCTGCATACCTGTGCTCTCAGACCATACAGGCCCAGCCTGTCTGCCCAAGAGGCCGGGTGGTACGCTGTGTGTGGCAGCTAGACACAACATGGCCAATCAGCTGGGATGTGGGGCCGGAAGATGCATGACTGAATATGAATGAAAATGATATGTTATGAAAAAGGCTGAGTGATCCTTTATATTTGAGTTGAATGGTACTGATACTAATTACTGTGTATTAATATGTGTTTCTCTGTTTGTTTTACAGATGGAATGAACGACAGTAATCTTGGTAAGTGACACAAACACTTTGTTTTGAATTTAATCTATTTTCACAAGGAATCATCCTGAACCTCCATTCTAACCATGTTCAGTCACTGAACACACTTGAAGTATATGAGAATGATAATATCCGCGTTAGCAACTGCCAGGATTCATGTCTTGCACCTCATCAGATATCTGGTCAAGTGAACCCCAGCAGAGTTTCCCTCAGAACAAACAACAGGTCAAGTCAGCTCAGGCCAGGTGTTGCTGTGTAACTCAGTCAGTCAGTTCACTTCAGACACTTTATGTGCCTGTACAGTTGAGGCATTCTGATTATCACAGTAATACAGACTCGGGTATAGCCTACTAACCAGGCATGGAGGCTTTTTACATTCCTCCCTTCCACATGCTGCACACAGGAATGTGACTGGTACTGGGACGTCAGTAGGGTTGCAAAATATCGGAAACTTTCCGTTAAATATCCGAAGATTTTTCATGGGAAGTTAAGCCCGGGAATTTGGGGAATTTTGCTTAAATTCATCAAAAAAAGTTAGCTTATAACAGTGAACCTTTTTGTGGGATACACATAAGGCAATTCTAGATCTTGTGGCATATTTTGGTTAAACTATCCCCAATTCAATGGAATTGCAACCCTTTGCATGCACAGTGCATTCTTCCATCACATGTACAGCAGATTCTCAAGATCTTGCACACTAATGAGATGCTATTGAGCCAAGGACTACATGCTTTCTGGTAAGTTTTGATTACAATACTGCCTGGGGTGAATATATTTTATATGACATACATGATTTTCTGTTAACTAGTAAATAGTAGCCTACAGCAAAGTGTGTTTAAAAAATGTCTAACTTGTTAACAATTTCTGCTAGTTAGTTTTTGCTACCATGTGGGTTTTAGCTTGCTTGAGCCTGCTAACTGAGGAGTGTTAATTCACCTGTTTCCATACATGTTACATTTTAAAACATTTATCTTACAAAGGTGTTGTTTAATCTAACTGCTTAACCATTTATCTGTACATGGAATTGTATTTGGAATACAAATTATTTTCTAATCTTTACAGGAATTTCCACGGGCACTATCTGATGTGTGGAGACATTTCACTCCAGCTAATGTAGAAGGAAAAGCTGTGTACATTTGCAAATAATGTGCCAAATCATATGTGAAGAATGCAACAAAGATGCAGAATCATCTGGCCAAGTGCATAAAGTTCCCTCAGCGCTCACAACAAGCAACCTCTGACAAAAGTCCCTCTACTTCTATTCGAGATGAAAATGATGAATCAGACACCTTATCGATAGCAACAGCTCATGGTCCTTCTGGAATCAGAAGTTTTTTGGACTCAATGGAGGAACGTAGTCAGAGAAATGCTGATGAATGTCTTGTTCGAGCTGTGTATGGAACTGGTTCACCTCTGATGCTGACAGGCAATGTGTATTGGAAGAGATTTCTGAATGTTCTTCTCCCAGCATACACCCCTCCAACCAGACATGCTTTATCTACTAATTTGCTGGATGCAGAGTTCAACAGAGTTCATGTGAAAGTCAAGCAAATCATAGAGAAAGCAGACTGTATTGCAGTCATCTCTGATGGATGGTCGAATGTTTGTGGGCAAGGAATAATTAACTACATCATCTCCACCCCTCAACCAGTATTCTACAAGAGCACAGACACAAGGGACAACAGACACACCGGTCTCTACATTGCAGATGAGCTGAAGGCAGTCATCAATGACCTTGGACCACAGAAGGTATTTGCACTGGTGACAGACAATCCTACGAACATGAAGGCTGCTTGGTCTAAAGTGGAGGAGTCCTACCCTCACATCACACCCATTGGCTGTGCTGCTCTTTAAGGACATCATGGCATTGAAGACAATGGATACACTTTACAAGATAGCCAAGGAAATGGTTTGGTATGTCAAGGGTCATCAAGTTATAGCAGCAATCTGCCTCACCAAATTTGAGGCTTTTTGAGCCTGACAACGAGCCATCCTCAACAAGGTTGGAAAGTGACAGTGAAGATGAGGCCTCAGAGTCTCATGTTCAAGAGGTGGACATTGAGGAGGTCCAGGGAGAAGACATGGAAGCCTGAGAGGAAGACAACCAAAGCTTTAGTTTCTAGACTATCATTTTACAGATGTATGTTGAAAACGTTTTTGGGAGATGCGATGGATCATTGGGGATCATTCAATATTCTTATATATAATTTTGTTGTTCAGTGAAATCA
The DNA here is from genome assembly GCA_023634145.1 of Thymallus thymallus. Classification (NCBI taxonomy): domain Eukaryota; kingdom Metazoa; phylum Chordata; class Actinopteri; order Salmoniformes; family Salmonidae; genus Thymallus; species Thymallus thymallus. The sequence continues at coordinate 35,684,660 of CM042402.1, read as the reverse complement.
TGCCATGTGAAGAGTCAACTCATTTCAATAAAATTCAATTCGTAACTAAATTGTTTTTTTTTATTTATATTGGAATGATTGAATAATTTGCAATTATGTCTACTTATGATAAGGTAAAAGGTTTTTTTCTGTCTCCGTATGATATGGTAAATATATCCAATGCAAAAACATCTACATTTAAATGGTATTAATATTAATTCCTATATATTCCCGTTAATTCCCATATATTCCCATTAATTCCCATATATTCCCGTTAATTCCCACGGAAAGTTTCCACCTCTGAATATTCCCCAAAATGTGCAACCCTAGATGTCAGCCACTCAGCCTCAGCCTTCATGCCCAGTCAGGGGTGCGTCACCACCGAGGAGAGGGGTGGGTGGATGAAGCCTGTGTCCATTCCCACCTGATTAGAGGTCTCTCCCAGCCATTCAGGGTGTAATGACAAAATTGTGTTGTTGCCACTTCCTGCTGCCCTGGCTGGGCTAATAGTCATGTTAGCCTGGGGCAGTGTGTCGTTAGCTCCGTATCTCAATAAGAGACAGGAGCTCTGTCATTTCACGGCTAAATCACAGGGCTCTCTGGAGATCACAGCAAGTCTAAAGCGTACATGTAGGCGCCTACCCTTCACTCAATATGTAGAGCTTATACATACTGTATTAACACAGAGGAATTACTGTGACATTGATGAAACCAAGGCAAATAGACCTCAGTGAGGCAATTTTATTTAACTTTTATTTAACTAGGCAAGTCAGTTAAGAACAAATTCTTATTTCCAATGATGGCCTAGCTACAGGGTCAGCCCCTGGAGCAAATTAGGGTTAAGTGCCTTGCTCAAAGACACATCGACAGGTTTTACACCTTATCGGCTCGGGTATTCGAACCAGTGACCTTTCAGTTACTGGCCCAACGCTCAAACCGCTAGGCTACCTGCCACCAAAACTGGCAAAACTGTGATAAATGTATTGCTAATATTATTAAAATAATTAATGCTTGTCATCACATAGGTGACTAACAGGCTAGCGTAGCGTAGCATCCATCAGAGCTCCCACTAAGCTGCTGTGATTAGTTTAAGCCCCTCTACACGATGCTTGGGAAGGAAGGACTATTCTCCACTCAGAGTTTTGCTTATTTGTCTGGAATTGCTTTTCAAACTGGTAATTACACTGCCGTTGGTTTGGATCCTCCCTATGGTGCAAAAACTGTGTCCTCACAAGAGCCACAGACATGCAGGATTCCTCCAACGTCGTCTATAATCTATGTCATAGAAAAAGCTGTATGCTCTCCTGGTCTAAACTATGCAGTTTACAAACAGTATACTCCATATTGATCACAAAGGGCCTTTTATATCCACTTTTATATAATGTTATATGTTCACTCGGAAGGCTTCATAGGACGATATATAAATATACGGCTCCTTCATTCTTACAATTTGTTTTACTTTTAGTTAAAAGGCGATGCTACAGTTGGTGACACCATCTAATAATAATCAGGCTCGATTATGCAATATATTCTTTATTTATTATTTATATCAAGAACATAACCTCTTACGTTTAGATTTGTGTCTGCTCAACTTTGACCTTTAGTGGGCTATGTTGTGTATGGGCCACAACATGAGTAATGTTGGTATTTGCGAGGCAGGCTGTGCTGAGTGGAGAGCTAACTGGAGCAGGAGAGTAGAGCTGTTCGGCGAGGTTCACGGCTGTTATTCCTACAGGATGAGCGTAAAAGGAACTAATGCCATTTGACAGTTCTGGAGCGGAAAAGAAGGAGAGGGAGAGGAGAGAGAGAGGAGAGGGGGAGGAGAGAGAGAGGAGAGGGGGAGGAGAGAGAGAGGACAGGGGGAGGAGAGAGAGAGGAGAGGGGGAGGAGAGAGAGAGAGAGGGGAGGGGGAGGAGAGAGAGAGAGAGGAGAGGGGGAGGAGAGAGAGAGATAGAGAGGAGAGGGGGAGGAGAGGGAGTGAGATGAGAGGGGGAGGAGAGAGAGGAGAGGGGGGATGATGGCGAGGGGGAGGGAGGAGAGTACATGGGGAAAGTGTTGGATGAGGGAAAGAGTGGATGAGCTAGATGTGAGAAGAGAGGGAATGCACTAGATAGTGTAGGGACCTCCACTGTTCACCACCGCAAAGAATGGGCTCTATAGATGTTATCAAGACGCATGGAAAGTAGACTGGAATTGAACTCCAGTGCATGTAGGCTTAACAGGAAGACGAAGGTTTGAAATGCTCGAGGCAAGTCTGACATTTTATCACACAGTCAAGCAAATCCAGTGTGGATAGTATGTGTGAGTACTCGGATCACCCTTAGAGTTGGAAGATAATGGACAGGAACATGGGTGAGGGATGGACAGGAACATGGGTGAGGGATGGACAGGAACATGGGTGAGGGATGGACAGGAACATGGGTGAGGGATGGACAGGAACATGGGTGAGGGATGGACAGGAACATGGGTGAGGGATGGACAGGAACATGGGTGAGGGATGGATCGACTGAGAAAACAGGGACAAGACAGCAAGCTAATGATGACAATAGAGACAGAGAAAAGGGAGGGAGAGAGAGAGAGGGGAAATGATGGAAGGTGAGAGAAGGATAGACAGAGAGAGGAGAGGGACAGGGAGGAGGATCACACTGTAATTTGGCAGATTCCAGGCCCACTCAGTTTACAGCTGGCTCCTTTTGAAGGAGGAGTAGCAGACATAGATCCGCACCCTGCTGTCTGTGAAACCTGTCATTATCATGGTGGCTGAGAGAAGATCCTTAAAAACACACAAACCCCTCTGCTACTAAATAGCAGACGCTTGATGTCAAGACTATCTCAGTCTTTTAGTAGTTTGGGTGGGGGGCCTTGCTTTACTTATAGAACACAGTGGTGTAGGCCTAAGCCTATTGCATGTGGTGTAGGTTAGGGGCAGTACTAGTTCACCCTGGTTTAAAATGTAGAAATTGAGCCATCAGACGATTTGTTTGTCTATCACATCATGGGTGAAGACGATGGCTTTCATCTAGTTATTACTAGCTGATAGTAGTAAATGTTCAGGGTAGTGATACTACTGTAATGATCCCCTAAAATAGAGACGGCAACGCTCCTCTCTGAAATAAGCAGTGTGTGTTGTTTTGATCCCAGGATTATGGTTAAAGCCAGACTAAAAACCTCAAACACTGTGTCTGTGAGCTGGGCTCGCACCCTTTCATCATGTGCCTATCTAGCGTGGTATACCTGTCTGCTGTAGGTGAACATTGTATATAGGTGGTGCCTGTGCATGTCTTTGTTTGTAAATGAGCGAGTTGATTCACTTTGGCGTTAGCTCTCTCTTTGTCCCCTGAGGGAGTGAGTGGACCGGAGAGGGCTAGCGTTTATCTGTTGTCTCCCTCTGCTGGCGGATCCTCTAAAGTCTCGTCGTGTTGAGGCTGTAAACACAAACTAGCGCTAAACGACCCTTCCCTCTGCTTACGTAATATGACATCATGTTTTATTTGTATACTGTGTTAAGGGTTACCACCCAAATACTGATGTGTCAAATATAGCTTTTGTTTCCCACATTATGGAGAGCTAGTAGTATGGATATTTGAAAAATAAAGATGTTATTTAATAGGCACTTGCACTAAACAGTGATGTTTTTACACACCTATCCCCACATAGCTTTAGGCATATGGATTTTCCTCTTTGAGAAACAGACTGATTAATGTTGTCATACAGTATGTGTTAGTTACTGTAACAGGATATGAATGTCTCTCACTCAGTGCTGTTTAGTATTGCAGTATAACCAAAGCCAGGGCGTTACTTGCATTAGCTAGAATTACACTGATAAATAATGTGTGAGTTTCACCACCCTTGACTGACTGCCAGCTGGACACTGTGGAATGCGTGTGTGTGTGTCTCTCTCTACAATACAAGCCTTCTACTGTATGTTGTATGAGGGTCTAGCTGGCAAGGAAGTTAGGGGTAGTGTATCTTCATCCATTACTTGTGTGACATCATATGGTTGTAGGTAGAGAAAGACAAAGAGTTATGTTGTCAGTATGAACTCACAAAGTCCTGTTCTGTAAAATGCCTTGTGTTCTATGAATGATTTTATATTCTGCTTGGGATGAAAAACGGAATATATTAAATATATTAGCGTTAGTCTTGTCAAATGGATCACAAATGGATTCTAAAGATTCTTTGTTGTTTGTATTTTTACAGTTCAGTAGTGTTGACACTGGCCGGTTCCGTCCAGTTTTACATTGCCTTAGGAATGGTTTTTACACCCTTGACCTTTTCCACATTTTGTTGTGTAACAGGCTGAATTTAGATTTTGTGTCACTGGCCTACACACAATACCCCATCATGTCAAAGTGGAATTATGTTTTTAGACATTTTGACTAATTAATTAAAAATGAAAAGCTGAAACGTCAATAGGTATTCAACCACTTTGATATGGCAAACCTACATAGGTTCAGGAGTAAAATGTACTTAATAAGTTGCATGGACTCAATAGTTAGTGTTTAACATGAATTTTTAATGACTGTTTCATCTCAGTACCACACACATACAAGTATATGTAAGGTACCCTGTAGTGCCGAAGACGTGGGTGAAGAGAGCTTCCGCAGTCTGTAGGGCCGTGGGGAGACCGGGCAGAGGCGGCAGGCTTTAGAGAAGCTGTCAACAACGACCAGGAGGTGGGAGATCAGTCAAACAATCTATTGAAAGGTGAGACCATGGTCATTGTGGAACTGGTAAGGGATGTAGCTTACCTCGGGGAAGGTGTCTAGGTACCTTGCACTGGGCGCACACCAAGCAGGAGGAGACATACACCCTCACGTCCTTAACCAAGGTGGGCCACCAGTACTTCCCATTCAGGCAGCGCACTGTCCGACCGATGCCGTGGTGACCAGAGGAGGGTGACGTGTAGGCCCAATAGATCAACCGATCACAGACAGCAGACGGCACGTACTAATGCCCAACGGGACTGGCTCTGTGCGCAACGCCTGCTCTATGTCCATGTCCAGCGCCCACATTACCCGTGCCACAATGCAGGAAGCCAGGAGTATGGGGGGGGGATCGATGGGCCGCACCTCTGCGTCGTACAGCCGGGACATTGCGTCTGCCTTCACGTTCTGGGAACCTGGTCTGTAGGACAGGGTGAAATTAAATTGTGTAAAAAACATGGCCCACCTGGCTTGATGAGGGTTCAGTCTCCTCGCAGCCCGGATGTACTCCAGGTTACGGTGGTCAGTCCAGATGAGGAAAGGGTGCTTAGCCCCCCTCGAGCCATTGCCTCCAAGCATTCAAGGCTTTGACAACAGCCAACAGCTCCCGATCACCCACGTCATAGTTTTGCTCCGCCGGGCTGTGCTTCTTCGAGAAGAAAACACAGGGGAGGAGCTTAGGTGGCGTGCGCCAGTGCTGAGACAGCACCGATCCTATCCCTGCTTCGGACACGTCCACCTCCACTATGAACTCTAAAGAGGGGTCCGGATGGACCAGCACCGGGGCCGAGGTGAACAGAGTCCTCAGGTGACCAAATGCCCTGTCCGCCTCAGCAGACTAGTGCAGACGGGACGGACCCTCCTTCAGCAGTGAGTTGATGAGAGCCGCATCCTGGCCAAAGCACCGGATAAACCTCTGGTAGTAATTGGCAAGCTCAATGAAACACTGCACCTCCTTTACCGTGGTGGGAGTCGGCCAATTACGCACGGCTGAAATGCGAGCACTCTCCATCTCCACCCCTGAGGTGGTAATGTGGTATCCAAGGAAGGAGACAGACTGTTGGAAGAACAGACATTTTTCAGCCTTGGCATACAGGTCATGCTCCAACAGTCGCCCAAGCACCTTGCGAACCAGGGACACATGCTCAGCGCGTGTAGCGGAATACACCAGAATATAATCGATGTAAACCACCACACCACACCCGAGCAGGTCCCTGAAAATCTTGTCTACAAAGGATTGGAAGACTGATGGAGCATTCATCAACCCGTATGGCATGACCAGGTACTCATAATGCCCTGTGGTGGTACTAAACGCTGTCTTCCATTCTCGGATATGTACCAGGATCTAGTTTTGTGAAGAAGCGCGCCCCATGCATTGATTCAATCACAGTGGCAATAAGGGGTAGAGGATAACTGTAGCTTCATGCCACAATGACTACCTCCCTGTAGCTTCATGCCACAATGACTACCTCCCTGTAGCTTCATGCCACAATGACTACCTCTCTGTAGCTTCATGCCACAATGACTACTGCCCTGTATCACTCATATCTGTAATAATGAAGTGCTTTGAGAGGCTATTCACACCAACTCTATCATCCCAGACACCCTAGACCCACTCCAGTTTGCATACCGCCCCAACTGATCCATAGACAACACAATCTCAACTACACTCCACACTGCCCTCACCCACCTAGATAAGAGGAATATTTATGTGAGAATGCTGTTCACTGACTATAGCTCAGCGTTAAACACCATTGTCCCCTGCAAGCTCGTCACCAAGCTTAGGGCCCTGGGACTGAACACCTCTCTCTGCAACTGGATCCTGGACTTCCTGACTGGCCGACCCCAGGTAGTGAGGGTAGGCAACATCAACTCCGCAAATCCAACACCATCATCAACGTCAGTATGAAAAAGGAGCTGATTGTGGACTACAGGAAATTGAGGGTCGAGCACACCCCCATCCACATCGACGGGGCTGCAGTGGAGTGGGTCGAGAGATTCAAGTTCCTTCGGGGTCGAATTACTAACAACATAAAATGGTCCTCACACGCACACAGTCGCGAAGAAGGCAGGAGGTTGAAAAGGTTTGTCTCCTGAACAGTTTCTATCCTCTAGCCATAAGACTGTTAATTAGCTACACAGACTGTGTTGGCACTTGTATTTATTTCACTTTTGTTTTGTTTCTATTCACACTCACAGGACTCAAAACACTCATGCACACTGACACTCCAAAACACAGATAACATGTACACACATTCATACTGATTCTACACACATGCAAACACACTCGCATACAATCTCTACACACTGTATTAATATGGTGTTGAACTGACCCTGGATATACAGTGTATCTACCTCCATCACTCCAGTATCTGACCCTGTATATACAGTATATCTACCTCCATCACTCCAGCATCTGACCCTGTATATACAGTGTATCTACCTCCATCACTCCAGTATCTGACCCTGTATATACAGTATATCTACCTCCATCACTCCAGTATCTGACCCTGTATATACAGTATATCTACCTCCATCACTCCAGCATCTGACCCTGTATATACAGTGTATCTACCTCCATCACTCCAGCATCTGACCCTGTATATACAGTGTATCTACCTCCATCACTCCAGTATCTGACCCTGTATATACAGTGTATCTACCTCCATCACTCCAGTATCTGACCCTGTATACACAGTACATCTACCTCCATCACTCCAGTATCCCTGCACATTGTTAATATGGTGTTGAACTGACCCTGGATATACAGTAGCTTCTTACTTTCTTGTGTTTTCTACCTTGTTATTTTTTGTACTACATTGATATTGAATACTGCATTGTTGGGTTTAGAGCTGCTAGAAAGGCATTCATTTCACTGTACTTGTACGCGACATTACAACTTGAAAGCGGACGTGACCCCGGGGCCCGTTGGACAGAGAGGTCGTGGACGTGACCCCGGGGCCCGTTGGACAGAGAGGTCAGCCCCCATTAAGGCAAGCTTACGTCACACTCCTTCTCATCATTATCTACCTTACTGACTGTCACAATTTATATCACCATTAGGCCGTCATTGTAAATAAGAATTTGTTCTTAACTGACTTGCCTAGTTAAATAAAGGTGAGGTAAAATGAGGCTGTATACCACTGCTTAGAGAAGGACCAGATTTGTTCCGTGTTTTACAAGAGAGAGATGAACTGTAGATGTGTGTGTGTTTGTGGTGCAGAGTGGGTCGAGTCTCATTGGTTGTGTCAACGTGCTCTATTGCAATGGGCTGTGACTTTTTGTGATGCAGAATTTATAGTCTTCTCCATATGAATGTGGTTAGAAATTGTGAATATTTGATATTGGTTGTGTGTGTTTGTGGTTTATGTGTAGATGTATTAGTTATTGAGAAAGATAAAGGGGGTGTGTATTTTCCTGTTATACAGGATAGTGATTGCCTCCCAACTCAAAAGGAATGTGCCAGAATGCTTTGCCAAACAGGAAAGGGGAGGGGAGGGGTCGGGGATAGGAGGGGGAGGGGGAGGGGAGGAGCAACAAACAAAATACAATCCTTTGTTTAGGGAAATGTTTAGGGAAATGTTTAGGGAAATGTTTAGGGAAATGTTTAGGGAAATGTTTAGGGAAATGCAAAGAAACAAAGAATAAGGTCTTTTCAATTGACATTTGATTAAATTAACATTTCAGTAAACAACTTTACATGGCCGCTATTGTTTTGTCCTGGCATTTGTTTAGTGGTATCTCCTCTATGTCTGAGTTGGGCCGGTGTAGGCCGTCATTATAAATACCATTTTGTTCTTAACTGACTTGCCTAGTTAAATAAAGGTGAAATAAAATGAAAATGAATGAATACACTTTATGCCATATATGTATTATGGTTATTTGTATTAATCTTAGATAAAGTTGTGAACATTCAATCTGTTTTAAGAAATTAAAAAATATATATATATGTGACAGAAACTGCTGAAGTCTCCCAGACAGTATTCTCTCTTTGTTGTGCAAGAGCAGACAGTGAGTCACATATACAACCTCCCTCATTGTTTAACCAGATGAAACAGGGCTGTTTGGGATTTAGATGACCAATGATACAGGGAACAGAAGCCATAAACAAGACCTAGAGACATCCATGAGACATGTAGAGATAGCCTCTACCTGACCTGACCTGGGCCTGTTGTAGAACAGTCATAATACCTCTCCACATCGCCCTAATAACTAGCCAAGTAACTTCAGGGTTAAAGGCAAAATGGCTGATTATGCTGTTCATCTTGGCTGTGTGCGCAGAGGGGTGAAGGTACTAAGGTCAAGGGTGACATATGGCTAGTTCCCATGGCTGAGCTCCCCACTCCTCATCATCAGGCTTGGTTTCCTATTAGCATTTAAAAAGCTGAGGTTATGCCCTTCAAAACATGTAAACAGAGGACATTTCCTTCAGAAGTACAGATTTGACAAAAACATACAGTATGTACACTACCGTTCAAAAGTTTGGGGTCACTTAGAAATGTCCTTGTTTTTGAAAGAAAAGCACATTTTTTTGTCCATTAAAATAACATCAAATTGATCAGAAATACAGTGTAGGCATTGTTAATGTTGTAAATGTCTATTGTAGCTGTAAACGGCAGAAAGAGGAGTGGGAGGCCCTGGTTCACAACTGAGCAAGAGGACAAGTACATTAATGTCTAGATTGAGAAACAGACGCCTCACATTGTCCTCAACTGGTAGCTTCATTAAATAGTACCTGCAAAACACCAGTCTCAACGTCAACAGTGAAGAGGTGATATGTTAGCTGATGTTCATGCTACTGCTTAGTTTATACCCTCACTATTGCAGCACTCTTTCTCAGTCTCTCCATCTCCTCCATCCCATTTGAATGTGAAAGCCTTATGTGTGAGTTACTGAGGTAGGTCATTAGCATTGGCATGGGGGGTGGGCTGTGGGGCTGTGTGACTGTGTGGGGCTGTGTGGGGCTGTGTGACTGTGGGGGGCTGTGTGGGGCTGTGTGACTGTGGGGGCTGTGTGGGGCTCTGTGACTGTGGGGCTGTGTGGGGCTGTGTGGGGCTGTGTGGGGCTGTGGGAGGGTGAACAAGTGGCTGCAGTATTAGCAGGGTGGGCTGAGACCAAGGGTGACCCTAGGAGAGGAGGGTACTGGGTAGAGTTTCATTAGGGTAACAGGGTACAGAGTAGCAGGATAGCAGTAGAGTATGTGTCATTATGTTGGATCATTATTGTGGACGGAAACATACGCCTGCAGGAACAGATAGAAATCATGAATATCTTATCTTGTACTTTTTACGCCATATGTAGAGGCTTTGTTTTTCTTCCTTTACACTGTTCCTGGTTTGTTACCTAGCACTGACACATTGGTTAACTCTGTCTTCTGTTGCCAAAATGACTCAATTAGTTCATGTCTGTGTATGTTGTCAGCTTGAACCTGTGTTTATGCTTGGACGTGCTTTGGTCCTCTGTGAAAAGTGCCAGAGGCAGAGGGAAGGGAGGCTAATTTAAGCAGGGAAAGTATTGTTCAACAACAGAGAAAAGAGGACTATCAGTTCCACTCAGATAACCCCTAGCCGTCAAGGGTGGCAGGTAGCCTAGCGGTTAGAGCATTGGGCCAGTAAGCTAAAGGTTGCTGGTTAGAACACCCGAGCCGACAAGGTGAAAAACCTGTCGATCTGTCCTTGAGCAAGGCACTTAACCCTAATTTGCTCCAGGGGCTGACCCTGTAGGTAGGCCGTCATTGTAAATAAGAATTTGTTCTTAACTGACTTGCCTAGTTAAATAAAGGTTAAATGAAAAAAAAAGTATATATATATATATATATATATATATATATATATGAAAATGCCATTGGACCTCAAATCAAGCTGTGACCCCAGGGCTTGAACCCTGTGGTCATGTGACCAGGCAGTAAAGTGGCCAGTGGCGCTGGCTTAGAAATCTATGCTCAGAGTGAGGACAGGCTGTGGAGGGAGGAGGTTGTCTGTTGGAGAGAGAGAGAGAAGAGTCATGAGGCCAAGGCTCCCAGGCCCTGTGGCTTTTCTTTAGCGGAATCTGTGCTTGAATGGCGTTCTGGCAAACTGGGAGAAGCATGAAATGGATACATGGGAAGGTAAGGGAGGATGGGAGAGTGAAAGGGGCTGGTTCTATTGCCTTTACGGCCCATACTTTATGCAACCCTAAATCTGCATGTATGAATGAATGAGAGAACAGACTAGCATTTAGTTGGGGCAAATCATTTAGCTTTCGCTCTTTTTACCATCACCAGATTCACTAGCATTTCGGCTAAGCACGTTATTTTCATTTCATATGTTTTGCAATAGATGACGATGATTCTGGAGTTGAAAAAAATAATAAATACATTAATGATGTTGTTGTTCCACTGAGGATATAAAAGCTTTATTTAAAACAACATGATATTGAGAGAAGTCAGAATGAACATAATGTCGGTTTTGTCAAATTATTCTCTTTGTTTTCTGATTTCTTCTTGGAGGAAGGACCGGTTACAAACCCATTACGTTATGATATTTTGACCAGTTTGTTACTTTTTGCACCTATACTTGCCATGGTATTCATGTAATATATTTGTTATTGCAAGTGTATTTTTTTTTGTATTTTGTTGAATAATCAATTTGTTTTTATGAGTTAGTGAATACATATTTAAATATTGTTCAACGTCTTTTTAGAGTATTTCAATGTATTTCATTATGTATGTTCATTTGAGTGTAGTAGCGTATTGGTATGTATAATTGATTGTGTTATTGTGTACTCCTGAGTGAAGTTACATATGTATTGATCTGTGGTGTGTCTGTGGCCCATCTGGAAAAGGTTTTGTCCCCAGTCAGCATTGTTTATGTGATAGAGGAGAGGTTAGGATTACTCCACTAGGCAGTTTTAACCCCCTGGGTTAGCCCAGCTTTGACTACCTTCCCAAACCTAACACAGTTTCACTTTATTTCACCACATTTTAATTCATGTCAGGTTATGATAAGTAGCTAATGTAATGCCTCTCACTGACTTTTGGAGTTTTTATAATCTTTCAAGTTGATACAAATGTTTGAAGTGTAAGTTAATTATGGTTTCTCATTTACAGCCCAAACCAATCCATTCAGTCAGTCCTACTAACTATGATGTCCTTAGACTTTGCAATGTTCTCAGTCAATGGGATTATGTCACGTTTTCCTTTCCCAGGTTAGAGTTACAAATCAATGTAGTGTTTCTGGGGACACAGCGGGGTGTTTTTGGGGGGTTTTTTTCAATGTGGAATCAGTAATATTTCTTCATACATGAGTAGTATATGACTCGTAACAGTGTAAGTACAGTTTCCACCAGGTAGTGTTCTAGAGACACTGTGTTGAATGGACAACCAGATCAAGAGCCTTATTTGTTTGATAATGGTTATACATTTGTACATTTTAGAAACCCTGGCATTGCAAGCACCCTGCTCTACCATCTGAGCCACATGGCTATACGATCATTAGTCTAGTGGTTTAACTTTCAGCAAGCTTCATCTAAGTTGTTCCCTTTACCAATTCTCTGGAGAACATTTCTTTCATGTTTCCTATTGTCTCTTAAAGATGCGTTACGCAGAAATCTCTCTGCCATTTCCTGGTTGCAAAGAATTCTAATAGTTCCCATAATTTCAACCAAACAAGCAAGTATACAGTAGAGTAGAGAATCAATGTATCATCTAAACCACTGTGAAATATCTTTTCCATGACCAAATATATTGTATTTTCAGCTGTTTGAAGTTGGTGTACAAAACCGAAAGTAAAAGAAGCAAAAACAAGAACAGCAAGCATAGAAATAACACAAATAGAACAGATCTACCACTTCTTAGACTTGCTTTCAATGAGAATGATAGATCTATAACTCACATTTCTATGTGAATTTGGTCAGGTCGCCCAAAAAGCTACATATTGCAGCTTTAAGTGTTGTATTTTCAGGGAAGGGAGGAGTTACTGTATCTGCTAACTCCCGCATGTGAACCCTATCCAGTCAGTGTTGGAGGTTGTGTTTCATGTGAACCCTATCCAGTCAGCGTTGGAGGTTGTGTTTCATGTGAACCCTATCCAGTCAGCGTTGGAGGTTGTGTTTCATGTGAACCCTATCCAGTCAGCGTTGGAGGTTGTGTTTCATGTGAACCCTATCCAGTCAGCGTTGGAGGTTGTGTTTCATGTGAACCCTATCCAGTCAGCGTTGGAGGTTGTGTTTCATGTGAACCCTATCCAGTCAGCGTTGGAGGTTGTGTTTCATGTGAACCCTATCCAGTCAGCGTTGGAGGTTGGGTTTCATGTGAACCCTATCCAGTCAGCGTTGGAGGTTGTGTTTCATGTGAACCCTATCCAGTCAGCGTTGGAGGTTGTGTTTCATGTGAACCCTATCCAGTCAGCGTTGGAGGTTGTGTTTCATGTGAACACTATCCAGTCAGCGTTAGAGGTTATGTTTCATGTGAACTCTATCCAGTCAGCGTTGAAGGTTGTGTTTCATGTGAACCCTATCCAGTCAGCGTTGGAGGTTGTGTTTCATGTGAACCCTATCCAGTCAGCGTTGGAGGTTGTGTTTCATGTGAACCCTATCCAGTCAGCGTTGGAGGTTGTGTTTCATGTGAACCCTATCCAGTCAGCGTTGGAGGTTGCATTTCATGTGAATCCTATCCAGTCAGCGTTGGAGGTTGCGTTTCATGTGAACCCTATCCAGTCAGCGTTGGAGGTTGTGTTTCATGTGAAACCTATCCAGTCAGCGTTGGAGGTTGTGTTTCATGTGCAGCTGAAGGAGGGTTAAATCCAGTCAGTCTTTTATCATGTAAAGGAGCCCGCTGATGCCTTTCCTGTCTCTCAACACACCACGTCACTCTGGACTTGCCAGGAAGTCCCTTTTCTTACAAATTGTTGGTAGGGGGAGTGTGTGTGTGTGTGTGTGTGTGTGTGTGTGCGTGTGTGTGTGTTTGTGTGGATGAGGCTGTAGGGGGATAGAGGCTGTGTGTGTGAAGATCAATAACAGTGGGGGAGGTCAGGCTTCTGTAATGCAGGCTAAATATAGCCAATGCCAACGCCTCTTATTATGGCCATCTAGGGCCTTTCCCCTCATTTCATTCAAACCTTTATGTGAGTTCTGATCCAGACAAACCAAACCATCAAGTCCACCATATCTCAGACCTTTGTCTCCAAGGGGAGTGTTATTTAAACTGCCAGTACCCATCCCCCGACGCATATGCACTTTAAATCTAACACAAACACCAAAGGACCTAGTTTGACCTGATAACTTTATAGATTTTTTAAGTCTTATTTCAACCCCCTACACACACACACACACGCGCGCACATAGAAATAATATCAAGTGCTTGATGGCATTATGGTGTGTATTTCCCGATACAGTAAGAGTCTGGTCAAGGGAGGGAGGAGGGAGGGAGGGGAGGAGGAGTGGAGGGGAGGTAACAGTGGAAAAGTACAGCAGATCCCTTCAACCCCCGCTGCCTCTCAGCTGGTGATGATTGTGATGGAAACACAAGACCAAACCGCTTCAGCAGGCCTTGTGGTGAGGTGGAGGAGGAAGGGACGGAGGAGGAGGAGGAGGCGGTTCAAGGACCCAGACAGAAGAGAGGAGAGAGAGAGAGAGAGAGAAAGAGAGAGAGAGAGAGGAGAGAAAGAGAGAGAGAGAGTTGAGTTGAGTTGAGTTGAAGATGAAGCAAAGTCCTGACTTTACAACTCTCCCACATGTCCCGTCACTTGGGATTTATTACCCCCATCACATGATTCATGTCCCGTCACTTGGGATTTATTACCCCCATCACATGATTCATGAGGAGCTGGGGGAGGGGAGGTGAACAGAACCAGGACAGAACCAGTCTGATGGACTGGACCACTGACTGCCATACAGGGAGGGGTGTGTGAGGTGGAGCCAGAGTTTGATGTGACACATTGGGATCAAGTGTGTGAAGGTGTGAAGCAGGCTGATTATATGGTGGTCATGCACTTGAAAGAGAGGGTGACAGATTTGGCAAATAAGCCTCTGCTGGTGTGAATGAAGGAAACTAACGGTCATAGTGTTTTTCTCATTGAAGGAAGGCAGGCATTTCACATGGGATCCTCAATTAAATATATGGTTTCGATGCATTCTGTGAATGAATTACCACGTGCTAAAATAAAACAGACAAATGGCTTAGGTGTCAGCATGCTTCAGTTCGGCTGTCGGCTAGCTGAAGTCAGCTAGCCGAACCGAACGAGTGTGCTCGCATGATCCCGAAAAAGACGTTTGCTTGAGAGAAAAAAATAAAGAAAAGGGGGAAAGCAGCAATATTACCACGGGACAGTAGAGGGCGATGAGCTGGGAACAGCCATCTACGGCCAAACAAGGAAGTGACGACACACCCAAACAAGGAAGACACGAGAATCAAATAGTGTACAGAGAGACAGTTGACTGGGGAGAAATCTTTATTTGTGCGAATTGCCCGGGATCTAGATTTGATTAACCTTGCAACACATAATAAGCCAGATACGGAGACAGAGAAGATGCTAGCAACAGGTTCACAATGGTGTATGTAGAGGCATACTGCCCAGAGAGCTATGGTGTATGTAGAGGCATACTGCCCAGAGAGCTATGGTGTATGTAGGGGCATACTTTTGTACCTTCGAGGTCAATCCATGCTCCAAGTTGTCGTTCGCCATTTTGAATCCACACTGAGTTTTGGGCTGAATCGACATGAAGCAGAAACTCGAGTCACCTCTACAGTTAGCCAATCATGGATGAAGGGGGCGTATTTTGTGTTCCTGAACAGTCAACGAAACCCTAAACAAACTCCAAAACAAACAAAATCGTCACAACATGTCGTCATAATATAAGAACAAACTGTACCGAACCGTTTGGGTTGGGAAGCATGAGGAAGAGAGGAACCATAGTGTAAAGCAGGCTCTCCAATCCTGTTCCTGGAATACAACCGTCCTGTAGCTTTTCACTCCAACCCTAATCTAACACACCTGATTCTAATAGTCAGTTGGTTGATAAACTGAATCGGGTTAGTTAAAACTGGGGTTGGATTGAAAACCTACAGGAGGGTAGTTCTCCAGGGTTGGATTTGATTAAATTTTTTTAGGATCTTTTTTAGTCCTCATTAGGACTAATCTTCCAAGAGTCCTTAAACATGAAATACAATTTATAAAACGATCACATTTTCACATATAACATACTGTTACAAACAGACATAATACACTGACATATTGACCAGACAAATACTCTTAACAGTCTGAAAAGATAGATTGAATCCTTCATCTATCATAGTCCTGCACAAGCTTCCTATTTATTATATTTAATTGCTTCTAAAGTATGGTTTGAATTTATATATTGAAAGGTTTCTGGTTTGCTCAGATAAATATTATATTTCTTTATTGCTCTGAATCTAAATGTTATTTTGCCTATTTCTCTTTTCTGTCTGGAAAACACATAGATGGTGGACAATCTATTCCTAGTATTTATTGATGACCAACCAAGATCATTGTGCATGACTACAACAGAAGAACCATATCTCCACCTTAAAACAAT
Organism: Thymallus thymallus; assembly: GCA_023634145.1. Taxonomy (NCBI): domain Eukaryota; kingdom Metazoa; phylum Chordata; class Actinopteri; order Salmoniformes; family Salmonidae; genus Thymallus; species Thymallus thymallus. The sequence goes on along the minus strand of CM042402.1, from coordinate 35,668,443 downwards.
CCTTGCTGCTTTGTTTGCAATCTGCATACTCCTAATTTCACTTGCTAGTGCATTTCCCCAGACCACAGAACAGTAGTTCACCTGACTCTCAATTAATGCTTGGCTTGTTTGCTTAAGAATCTTTCCCGGTAAATATTTAGCTATCCTTTTTTACATAGATGAGTTATTTGAGATGACCATGATAAGCAGTTGTCTAGTTGCACCCCTAATAGTTTGGTTTCTGCCACTTCCTCAATTTGTACTCCCTCATACTTAATTTTATACCATGCTGTGTTGGCCGTTTCCTGGTGGAACAGACCAACATAACCTTGGTTTTCTTGGTGTTCAAAACACCACATCAAAACCCACTCCCTGATATTTCCCAGATCTACTTGTCTTGCTGTATAAATTGTAGTATCATCTGCAAATATAGTAGCTTGAGTTTCAGATCAGGCATAAGGAAGGTCGTTGGTATATATTAAGTCATGAGGGGAAGAAAACGACCCATTAATATAGGTGTTTCCTGTCAGTTAGATATGACTGTACCCAGTTCAATGCTGCCTCCTTAAACCCATAAAGCAATACTTTTATCAAAATTATTTAATGATCCACTAAATCAAAAGCTGGACTAAAATCTAAAAATAGTAAACCCACAAACCTGCCATTATCCATAGCATTATCCATAGCATTATCCATAGCATTGAGCCTCTGGTCAGTCATGTCAACCAATGGTCATGTCAACCAATGGTCATGTCAACCAATGCAGTGGTAGTGGATTGTTTTTTGCAATAAGCATGCTGATTGGCTGTGATCATATTTGTCTACTCACAACACCCTCCAATATGTTACTGAGTGAAGGGAGTAGACTAACCGGTCGACAATTGGCAGGAGTACTGGCTTCTTTGCTGTGTTTCGGGATTGGACATAGCATGCTTCCATACATTTGGAATTGCCCCCTTTTCCAGTGACCAATTAAATATGTTTTCCAGTTGGAGAGCCATGGTGTAAACCCATGTGATCTTGGACATGCTTTAAGGCAGTAAAATATCTCACATGCTCTCACAGCTTGTGTTTGAAGTAAAATATCAAAACAAAGCAGGGTTTTGGGCAATCTATTACTTATATGCAAGACAATGCAGAGGGTGGAGCACCTTTTGGTGGCCATTTTGAGAAAGAGAATGAAGAGAGCCTGTCCTCTTGTCTGGCAGGCTTAGTAGAGGTTTTGTTCTATTACACACAGAACAGGGGCTTAGTGACTGAAAGGCTATTGATTTAGACCTTAAGGTGAATCTTCACTGATACCTCCGCCCTTCCTTCAGCATCAAGCTTTGTCCTCATTGTGCTCCAAGAGACCACTTTAATCAGACTAAAGACATTTTATATGGAATCATTATATATCACTTATTTTCCTTTACATTTCTCCTGCTCTGGCTAATTGCCCCTAGTACATGAACCTTACCCTGGTCTCTGAAAGACCACTCTGCTCCTTCTAGTATGAGGAACCTTACCCTGGTCTCTGAAAGACCACTCTGCTCCTTCTAGTATGAGGAACCTTACCCTGGTCTCTGAAAGACCACTCTGCTCCTTCTAGTATGAGGAACCTTACCCTGGTCTCTGAAAGACCACTCTGCTCCTTCTAGTATGAGGAACCTTACCCTGGTCTCTGAAAGACCACTCTGCTCCTTCTAGTATGAGGAACCTTACCCTGGTCTCTGAAAGCCCATTCTGCTTCTAGTAAGCTTAGAGCAGGGATGGACATATAGGACCTCTCTCCTCTATTTGACAGGATTATGTCTGACTCGGTTGCAGCTATATTAACTATAAGTGATGCTATAAGTGATATAGAAGATGAGGTCACCACTCAGTAGTAGTAGTTTAATCATTGGGTGTGCCCTTGTAGACAGTACCTGTTTTGGTTTATACATAGAGGCCTAAAAGTTGCTATCTGGCATTTTATTCGCTTTTGGCCAATCTTATACGTTCATGATAATCAGTGGTTGGTTTGGACTGAAATAGGTTCCCGGGACTCATTTTGGGGGCCTGTACATTTATTCCATCCCAGCCATTACTATCAGCCCGTTCTCCCCCGGCCGCCTGTAGAGCTCACACACCGCACCGAATGTCAATCTGGCGTTCATCAGCCGTTCGCTCGCCGTTCGTTCGGTGGGTTGTGTTTTCGGGACCAGTGTTTGTTTGACCACCGACATTTTAGGTGTAAATCTACATGTAGAATCAGTTTGCACTCAGTTTGCTGATTATTGCTGGCACTCAGAGGTGCTAAGTTCTCTCGGCCAGCAAACTCAGTGTGTCTGTGCTTTTTGGACTTCAGTTCTAGTCCTGGTGTAAGAGGTGAGATTGGAGGTTGAAGACCAGGGTTCTGGATGTTTCTCTCTATATCTTTACGAAATCTCCTAATGCAGTCTCCCATGTTGATCTGGAAACCTTCACTTTGATAACGGGACTGTTTGTATTTTCCCAGTAGTGGTCACCTGTTTTTCAGGATGAACGAGTTCATGTTACTTTATTTTGGGAATTCCGTTTGAAGCCCACTCCCTACATAGTAATGGGTGGTGATAAAGTAGGGCCAACAAGCCTCATGTAATTGCTGATTGACAAACAGAACCTGGGCTGGGCTGCCTTGTTAACTGATATCATAATTAGGAAGCTAAGCCAGTAAGGGTGGGGTTGTTGTGTGTCATCTTCTTCTGGCAGCCTTTGCTTCGCTGGGCTATTCACTGTAACCATGGCGTCAACCCATCTGTTCAGAGCTTTTATGAGGGGGGATGGTGTGGGGGTTGAGGGGTTTTGCGTGTGTGTTTGTGTGTTCGTGGACGGGGGTTGATCGATAGGGTAGCAATAACACTGTAGACAGCAGAGAGTAGGGAATTCATGTTTTCGGTCTAATTCATTCTCTGTCTGCATAGTGTTCTATTATCTAGACTAGAGATAGATGGGGATAATGCCCGTTAAGATTTGAAACAGATTTTTAAAGTTTGGTGTCCTCAAAGTGTGCTGGTCTGCAGATTGTGTCGTTTCTGTGGCGAATAGTAAAGTCAGTAAGAATGTCAGGAGTTCACAGAGGAAGTCTTCAATTTAAATCTAGAATCCTTGGTTGCTTCATCTCTTTTTGGACTTGAATGACATATACCCACTGGTTCTTGGAGAATATCAACTACAAATGCCTTATGAGCTTAATTCAAGTGTTGAACCCCATCAGAACCCAAAATATAAGACTTCTTTACTTTAAATGTAAACGGCATAGTCTCAAAACATCATGTATGGTCAGACCCTGCATCCGTAGTTCTGTCTATGAATTAGAGAGGGGTTACATTTATCCAGCCCCATCCCTCAACATCCAATGGAACGTATGCACACACACATACACATGAAATCAAGAAATGTCATTTTATAGAGGTTAATGTAAACCCAAAGGCAATTTAGCATTAGTGGTGTTGGTATTTGGTATAAGGGCTACTGTAGTAAGCTAAGTGTTTTGAACGTTATTCTGTTTCTCTGGTGGCCACCACATGTTGTTCTTTGCTGGCTAACCTTCAACTCAGAGCACTGTGAAATTTAACTAGCTATTTTTGAATATGCTTCATTTGAGACATCCTGTTCCGCTACTTCCTCAAAGGCAGCCCTTCCCTCCAGCCTCTACCCAAGTTAGCCTCTACCCAAGTCGACAAAATATCCCCCAACATGTGTTCCAAGTTACTGCCCTCACTTGGTCTTAACAACATTTCACATTTTGAAGCTCTCAGCAAACGAGGTTAAGGCTAAAATGTAAAAGGCTCTGGTCTGCACTGTGTTTGTCTTCTAAAGAAGATAGCTGTGAATTGAACCAACCAGTTGGACACTGGAGGCTGCTGAGAGGAGGACGGATCATAGTAATGGCTGGAATGGAGGGAATGGAATGTTATGAAACATATGGAAACCATGTGTTTGATGTGTTCGATAACATTCAATTTATTCCATTCCAGCCATTACTATGAGCCCGTCCTCCCCAATTAAGGTGCCGCTGACCACCTGTGCAGTTGGAGAATCATTAACAGTTAGTTGGTCTGATATATTTAAACACAAAATTCCAGTGTGTTATGCTCATAGTGAGAGATGTATACCTTATGTGGGCTTGCATATCAAGGTACGCGAAATCTATGGAAAGGGGAGTGAATCTTTTCAGGTTTCACCGAGTGGTGTTAGACTATAGACACACTGAAGAGTTGAAATGACGCCTGCCACTGTGTCTAAGGCAAGTGTGGATCTCCTTTCTGTAAGTTAATCAGTGGGCAGCCCAGCGTGTGTCATTTAGACTGGGCCTTCCTCTACTCAGACCTAG